>JAGTJM010000111.1:0-65831 GCA_020747015.1 Pyrenochaeta sp. MPI-SDFR-AT-0127 | reverse complement strand
ACTATATTTCTTCTAAGAATCTATATAGAATTCTTCGTAATAGTATCCTATTTTAAGGTATTATTAGTATATATCTTTTTTAATAGATAGTTAATATCCTATCCTCCTTACTAATAACGTTTATAGGCGAACGCTCTTCGTTTCTTATATTCCTACTTTAGCTTTTCCTCTATTATCTATTATCTAATATAATATTCTAGTACTAGACTAAATACTTTATATATTCTATTATCCTAAGGTCCTTATACCTTATTTCTAGGGTGCGGATCTATAGGTAGAACTTTTCCTTATTTTATTATCTAGTTTATATAGCGAGATATCCCTATATAGGCGGATTACTTCTTTATCGCTTATAGCCTATAATATAGGTAGTTAGGTATCTAGTCTACTAGCCTAAGGATTTCCTATTCGCTTATATATTAGTCCTAAACTAGCTAATTATATTAATTTATTAGGTGACTTTATTCTTTTACTTATAGTTTCTAGCGAAGTGTCCTTCCTTCCCGTAATTATAGTATATCTTATCGTTTTTTCCTATATCTATCTTCTAGTATTTACCTTCTAGCCCTTACCCTTATTTACGTTATCTAGGTGCATAGGTTCTAGTTTATTAGAAGTATAGTATCTAGTAGTATAGTTATTTTAATTAACGCGAATAAAATCCCTTCTTTTACCCCTATTAGGTTAGTAGCTTCCCCTCCTATAACTCTATTTTCTATTTCTAGTTCGTATAGTCTATTATTAATCCTTATACTCTCCTTTATAAGGTTGTCTAATATATTAATAGTCGCGCCTATACGTATAAGTTCTTCCTAGACCTATAGCTTTAGGCCCTATTAGAATATGCGTTTTAGTGTATTATCGTCCTATCCTATAATAGTAGTATATTATTAGAATTTATTAGTATAATTAGCTATGGATATTTTTTATTATAGTATCTAAATACCTTATTCTATAATTAGTTTTTCTATTTATAGCCTAAATACTAGACTAATTTATTTCTTAAATTTATCCTAGCTTTTAAATATTATAGCGTTTTCTATATTAATAATATTATTATCTATATACTTTATAATATATAGGTTAACCTATTCTAGTACTTCTCCTATAAGGTAGGTAGTAATAAGTACTACTTTATTATTATCTACTATATATCTATTAATATAGAAGTAGATATCGTACTAAAGTAGCTATAACTTTAACGTCTTACGATCGCTATTATAAGTTAGGGGAGCTTTACCTTTTAGCTTTCCTAGGCTAATACTTATAGAGTTAGGGGTTACCGTATCTATCTTAATATCGCTTATTTTAAGGGTAATTAAAATATTAAAAGGTAGAGTATCCTTAGTAGAGTAGCTATAATATAAAGTAGCTAGTGTTACTAAAGAGCCTTTCTTAGTAAGCTTCTAGTTAGAGTAAGTAGAGATAGATAAGTTAGTTAAAGTAGTTCTAAGTATTAAATAGTAGTATTTAATAATAACTTAAGGTTAATTATAATATTCTATAGGGGTATATTATTCTCGTCTATATATATAATGCGCTCGTCGCGCTTACTACGATTATAGCGAGCGCTTATCCTTAGCCTAGCGAGTGGTTACGTGCTTCGGGCCTTACCTTATATTAGCGCCTATAGTAATACTTACGGTTAGTTAAGAGGGTTCCCCCTAGGAGCCCTTCCTATATATAAAACCCGGATCGTAACATAAATAAAGGGATTTTATTTACGTTAACTAATATAACTATACTACTATTAGGTAAGCTACCTTAATAGAATTAGTATAGGCTGTATTTTACCTATAGTAGGCTAGAATAGAGCTAGTTTAGGCTATATCTAGCTAGATTATTAGACCTTAGGCTATTATAGCCTATATATAGGGTAAAGGAGTATTTATACCCCTTCTAAATCCTACTAGAAGGTAGTAATTTATCTTAACTATAATCTAATCCTATTATCCTCTATTATCTTAAAAGTATCCTTCTATAAATATATACCTCTAGGATAGGACCTATTAAAGTATAAATACTATTCTAATATTTAAATTACTCTATATAGAGTTTATACTTTAATAAAATAAGTTAAAGGATAATAAGATCTTATATCTATACTCTTATAGAGGACTAAGATAATATATCTTATACTAATAATTAAATATAAGATATAGAAACTATACTAGAGACTTAAACTATTAATAGAGATAGAGAAAATAGGTAAGATTAGAGATTAGGAGATATACTTTTATAAGCTACCTTAGTTAAACTCTTATAGGCCTACTTTAGTCTAGAAGAGCCTATAATAGCCTAATCTAGCCTAAATTACAGTTAGGCTGGTTGGGTGGGTATACCCCCTAATCTTTCTTTTATTTATTCCTCTATCAATACTAGTCCAAATTAGATAAATTTTAGTTTATTTTATAGCTATTAGCTAGATCTATAAATCTAAAATTTTAATTACGTAATATATCTTTTATTACGTCAGTTATTTCAATACCCATTTTTCGATACCCACCTAATTAGGCCACCAGTACCCACGCTTTAAAACCTTAATAACTTACGTAATTATTTTTTTAAAAAGAAATTTTATATATAAAAGTTATAGATATAGATTAGATCTATAAAATAAGCTAAAAATTATTAAATTACGTTATAATTTAGGAAAGTTATAGCTAAAATAAGAGGTAACCCGCGGGGTAACCCAACCCCTACCCATCGGCCACCCTAATTACAGTGACCCCGCAAAAGTTTCCGCCGCGCACGCACGAGCCACCCTCTCAAGCACATGTACGCCAAACTTCAACACCATATATCTCAGCCAAAATATTATATAATTAAATTTTTTTTTGGGTCGAACGTTGCATAGATGATTAATATTTTGTTTGCCATCCTCGCGCCTTTTTACATGCAGCAATTCGTTGTCGCATACTTAAGATGAGGCGCTTGATGAGCTTGGCTGGGATGCGCCGCCAGCACTCTTTTAATGCACTGCAAAAGCCATCCCACTCTTCTATAGCTTGGCTGTAATTGTTATATTGTGGATAGAATTTGTACATGCGCTTCTTTAGGTACCACCAGAGGTGCTCAATTGGGTTGAGATCAGGTGAGTATGCTGGCCATTTGATGGTGGTGATGTGGTGCTCACGCAGGAACTCACGCGTTGCTGCAGCTGTGTGTATACGCGCGTTATCCTGCATAAAAAGCTGAGAACGACGCCAAGATGGCAAAAGCCCTTTGGTCAAGGCCTTAATGTAACTTTTGGCGGAGTACCCATACTTTGGAGCATCGAAATCACGCTCCATTATGACTAGAGGACTTCTCCGGGCACACCCACGTTCATCCAACCATATTGAACCCCACACCATTTGTGACACCTTTTTACCGCAGCCATAGGTTTGGAGCATTATTGTCTTCCATTTCTCTTGTGAATTTCGAAAAACCCACTCTTGGTTTTGCCCTGAGCCCTTCTGAACTAAGCATTCGTCAGAGAACTTGAGCGTGCGCCGATGCCATGGGAATTGAGAGTACTCCTTGCAGAACTTGAGGCGCCTTAACGCATCCCCGCGATGGAGCTTAGGACGCTTTTTACAAGGAGATTTAGTGAGGCCTTGTCTTTTGAGGTATCGGGATAGTGTGCTAGAGCTGGGTGGCTTCGAAGAGGTGCCATCTGGATTCACAACTACTGCCACTTCAGCTAGCTCTTTGTACTCAATTTTTGGCTGCACACGTGCTTTGCGATAGATGATCTTCTTTTGATGAAGCGATAGTATAGGTGGTCGGCCGCTGCGAGGTTTATCTGCAGTTGTGCCTGTTTGGTGATATTTCTTCCTAAGGTCGCGTATAGCGCGTTCACTCCGGCCATACGCGTCAGCAACTTGAGCAACTGTAGAACCACCATGCAGCATCCCAATAATTTGATCCCGCTGCTGGACTGTTAAATTAGGGCCTCTGCGCGTATTTTGGTCTATTTCTTGAAGAATTCGGCGTTGTGGTGGCATAGTTATGATACTTGAAAGTTGGGAAGGAGATGTTGTGAGGGAACGCGTCGCGCTAGTGCGGCGGAAACTTTTGCGGGGTCACTGTAGACTATACCCTATTAATCTAAGATAGAAAAGTAGAGAGTAGTCTCTATAGTCTAGAGAAGTACTAAAATAGTAGAAGTACTCTTAGATACCTATTAAAAGGGCTTTAGGTCCTTAGTAGAGTAGCTATAATATAAAGTAGCTAGTGTTACTAAGGAGTTATTTCTTAGTAGCTTCTAGATTAGAGTAAGTAGAGATAGATAAGAGGTTAAAGTAGTTCTAAGCATTAAATAGTAGTATTTAATAATAACTTAAGGTTAATTATAATATTCTATAGGAGTATATTACTCTTATCTATATACTTAGGTAGTCCTATAATTTCTATAGTATCCTAGGAGATCTTATATAGGATTCTATAGTATCCTATAGTACTTTATTCCTATAACGTAGAATCTCTAGAACTATATAACTTTACGGGGTATATATTATTATTAGCCTTTATTTAGGCCTTACTAGATACCTATATCCCTTCTACCTCTCTTACTTATAAGTACTCGTAGCCCTTATTATAGGTTCGTAATAGGAATACCTCTATTCCTATAGGTCTAGTATAGAAGGATAAGAAGAACTTATCCTACTATCTACTACTAAAGAGCTATACTTATATATAGAGAAATAGGGGTAATAGGGCCTAATTAGGATAGTATTAGAGGCGGGTCTAATATCCTCTAAATAATTCTCTCTTCTTATAGAAATGCGTATATATCTCTATTTCTATATAATATTCGTTATATAACTTTAGTAATAGTATTTACGCGAAAGATTTTATTATAAAGATAAAGGTTATAAATTTAAGAATTAGAAGATATCTTATCTTATATAGTACGTAAGTATAGGACACTATATATTATAAACTAACTTAGTAATAGACTATATAATCTAGGGTAGATCTTAGGAAGGAAGAAGATAGTATTATAATTCTAGTTTAGGAAGTAAAGGGTAGGGTGGCCGATGGGTAGGGGTTGGGTTACCCCGCGGGTTACCTCTTATTTTAGCTATAACTTTCCTAAATTATAACGTAATTTAATAATTTTTAGCTTATTTTATAGATCTAATCTATATCTATAACTTTTATATATAAAATTTCTTTTTAAAAAAATAATTACGTAAGTTATTAAGGTTTTAAAGCGTGGGTACTGGTGGCCTAATTAGGTGGGTATCGAAAAATGGGTATTGAAATAACTGACGTAATAAAAGATATATTACGTAATTAAAATTTTAGATTTATAGATCTAGCTAATAGCTATAAAATAAACTAAAATTTATCTAATTTGGACTAGTATTGATAGAGGAATAAATAAAAGAAAGATTAGGGGGTATACCCACCCAACCAGCCTAGTAAAGGGTAACTCTAAAGGATATACTCTAAGCTAACTATAAGTACTACTATAGGCGCTAATATAAGATAAGACCTAGAGTATATAACTACTTACTATACTAAGGATAAGCGCTTACTATACGCGTAATAAGTATAATAAGTATATTATATATATAGATAAGAATAATATACCCTTATAGTATATTATAATTAATCTTAAGTTATTATTAAATACTACTATTTAATACTTAGAACTACTTTAACTAACTTATCTATCCCTATTTACTCTAACTAGAAGCTTACTAAGAAAGGGTCTTTAGTAATACTAGCTACTCTATATTTTAGCTACTCTACTAAGGATATACCTACCTTTTAATAGGAGATAACTATATATTAACTATAAGATAGACCTTTAAGATTAAAGACTAAAGGCTCTTTTAAATAGAATCTTTCTAATAGTTATAGAGTACCTTAATCCTCTTTCTAATTTCTAAGTACGTAGTTATTATATAGCCTTTAACCTCTAGATTAAGCGTCTAATAAAAGGTATAGAATTCTAGCTATTTAACTACGTAAAATAATAGGTTCTAAGAGAGTACTAATATCGCTAGTACCTCTATAATAACTTCCTTATTAAGGACCTTTTAAAAGACTTAAGAGTCTATCTTTTCTAATACTTTTCTAGTAGACGAGACTTTTAAGTAAAGATATTTAAGCTAATTAATAGTTAATTAATAAATTAATCTAAGACCTTTAACTATAGTAATACTATAGACCTTTATAAGATAGCTTTAAAATATATTACTTACCTAGGTTTAATAAATATCCGTGTAGTATTTATAATAGAAAAGTTAGTTTTTCCCTTATTTTTCTAGTTTATTTAGACCTAGCCGCTAATAGTATTCTCTTATTATAATCGCTACTATTCCTCTAGTTTTACTAGATTATAATACTATATCTATTAGATTAGTAGTATTACTAGTAAGAGACTTATTAACTAAAAGGTTTATAAATAAGGAATTAAGTTTAGACCCTATATTAGATAGCTAGTAAATTAATATAGGATAATTTTTAATATAATTTAGATAGTTCTATAAGATCTTATAGGTTTATTTATAGCTTTAGTTAGTAGCGTTTAGTATAGTAGCTATTTTATTAAGGCTCGATTTAAGGCTTAACTTAACTTAACGCTTAATTAATAGCGCTTAATTCTATTAGCTTAATAAGCTTAGGCTTAAAAACTATACTACCTTAAGTAAGCGCTAGTATATTATAAGCGACTCTAAGATAATAGTATCCGTCGCCTCTACACTAGATAAGCTAATTATAATTAAATAAGTTACTAACCTCAATCCTAATATACCTACGATTTCGTTATAGATTAGAGAAATAGATTACTTTAAGGTCTCTAAGTATACGCTGCAAAAGGTACTATATTTTAAGGTACTCTTATTAGGGAACTAGAAGCTAGGGCTATATCGTTTACTTAGTAATAATCCTTTAGTATTTTAAATTCTACTACTTATACTCTATTATACTCTATCTTAACTTCTATAAAATATTTTAATAATATAGCTCTTTAACCTTACTATACTTTATAATAAATATAATATTATAGAACTTATTCTTCCGTATATAGTATCTTATAACTAGATTAATACTCTTTAGAAGAATAGTAAATCCCTTAGTAGATAGTAGGAAAAGTAGGTATAGATACTAGAGGTGTTTTATTTAACTCTAGAACGGTACCTAAAACTAGGGGTTATATTAGATATAATTATAGCGAATATATATAAGCGAGATAGAGTATAGGTATTTAAGAGGGGCGAGAATCTCTACCCTATATTAGAGATTTAATATTAGAGTAGTATTAAGTCTTTAGATAGTAAGTAACTAAAACTAGCGTCTGTATATTATACTTACGTAGATTTAGACTCCCTTTAAGATTAACGCTAATAACTTTAGGAAGCGTTCCTAAACGCATATACTATACTATAAAAGAACTAGCTTAGATAACTATAGAAGGACTTTAAAGCTATCGGAAAACTGTGTGCATTTTAATAAAGTCTACCTAACCGACTATCTTCTATAGTAACTTTAGTAGCATAACTAAACGATTATAAAGGGTCTCTAAGGCTGGTATAGATATATAACAGCGTTAACGCAGAAATTAGCAAGTAACTTCAAAATCTTAAAACTTGATTATTAGTACGGAAAGTGTTAGTATCGAGTTATATTTTTTGGTCTGGGTATAAGCTTATAGAGGAGTTTTGCAAATGTCTATCTTTAAGCAGGGTAGTAGTAAAAAGTCATATGTATCATGATGTGTGTTTTTAATTGGTTAATTAATTGATTCTTACGCCATAGGGCGTCCAGGGTAGGCTGACTATCCCATCTGAACTAATCGCTCAGATCTTGGTACGCCCACCTTCATTCCAAGCCTAAAGCAGCTTCGTGCCTCTCAACTCTATTTTCTCCTTTTGGTCGTCTTACAGGTATGGTTATGCCATCTAACGATGGTTCAGGCAGTTGTATAGCAATGGATCGGACGGTGATCTTCACAAATGAAGCGACCTCGTGTACAGCTGGCACCTAGTCATCGTATCAGACGTCTATAGGGATGAAGAGACGAGAAGACTCACCTAGCACCAGCTGAAACCCCAACTACCACGCTGGATAAAAGGCTTACACCAGCAATGATGGTTGATAGCCTTCTAAGCCGATAGTAATATGACGTAGCCATGCCAAATTATTATCCGCATCGCGGCAGCCAAACCTGGCCAATTACACTATGTTTTGTGCCATGACCTGATGTGTGAATTGGACCTCGTGGCGAACGGCTATGCAGTCGCTACCTGAACGGTTCTGGCTTTCCTCGTCACTAGCAATAAGGCTGGAGAAGCTGTTGCGCTGGCGCCCGCCATTGATATGGGTCTGAGTTTGGGAAGGCTTTCCGGATTCTAACTCGTAGTAGTCAGTCGGCTTGACGATGCTACACCGCCTAGCCCATGTGATACTGTGTGCGTTGCTGCCATAGTCGGCATTGGTTGATCGGCCCTTAAGAAGGGTCTTGAATAACGGGCGGAGGGTCTGCAAACACGATGGTTAGGTTATGTTAAACGTCCTCTAGTAGCAGGTTTAGGTGGAGATGGGGGGAACCTACAGCCATGTTTCCTACGAAGTATCCAATACCAGGCTCAGCATCTGCAGGGATAATGAGTTTTGGATGTAGTGTGCTATATCCATGAGTACTTACAGGTCCAGCATGCCAAATTACCCAGGTCAACTAGAACTCATATCGTTAGTCTACAAAGTAAGATAGTTGTGCAGGACAACAAACAGGTGAGATCTGTGCTGCGTCTAGCGTCGACGGTGTACTTAAAACGGATTATGGCAGCGCAACTTGCACTGTAAACAAGTCAGAGACACCGCTATTTAGGTACAGCCTAACTTACACAGCAGCCATACTCAAGAGCACGCCCACTGATATCTTATTTATTCGACTCATCTGGATATTCCATAACAGCAGTATAGGCCTTAAAAGCCCGGTATTGTGAGTTTCGCGGAAAATAAGTGGGCCCTTTACAACTTACAAGAGTACATAAATGCAGTCGGTTGTGATGTTTACTGCAGACATGCTGAAACCTATTGCCGTCATATACTTTGGATCTAGGCAATGGCCTCCTAGAATAGTTTTATCCCAGTTAAATCTACATTGGGACGATTAGAGCCGCATTTTTGAATGGACCGAGACTTACGATATTGGTTTGCATTGCGTGAGCTGGAAAATAAAGAGTAAGATTAAGGTGAGAGAGTTCGCAATCATCGTGCCGTAAATAGGGTAGAGGTACCGCCTGCGTGTCGTAGCGACACGACACAGCTGGAAGGCGATACCTAACTTAATGGGCAGCATCGAATTTGGATAAAAGAAAGCAAAGATATGGAACCACTATCGCTGCAAGTTAGTTGCGTGTGCCGACTGAGAGTATTTATTAAAAGAGGAATGGGGCTTACCAGCAGTGTATTTTTCAAATCTGTTGGGCTGAGTCCCTTTTGTCTTTGTCCGAGACCATAGTATGCGGTCAGGATTCCAGAGATACTTTCAATCATGAACGGGAACTATACACTTAGGTTTCTCATACGAAAAGCTTAGAAAATAGGCATCTTACAGCCGCATATGCCATACACCAGTCATCTGGTCCTAGTGCTCTTCTCGTACTCCGAGTGTACAGTCTCAAGCCCATTGATGTATATCCGCAAATGGCAAGGACAAGAATACAGACGAGCAGGCTGGGTGAATCCTGATAGAAACCAGCCATGTTGGCTAACAAGCATCTGTGAAACCCGAAATATGGAGACCACAGTGAACAGGCCGATACTTGTATGGCCATTCTCTCGCACGCCATCCTCGGCATGGACATGAATCTGAGGTGGAGTGATATAAGCCAGGGGCAACAATCTAACCGCAAAAGCGTTCCTTCTCTGGCTTGATGGACGGGTCACCGGCGGCTACCGTGGAAGTCTATTGCACCTGCCGTGATTGAGCATCAACGTTTCTCTCCGTCGCGACAATGGCAACTGAAACCAAGCCCGCCATTTGGGCCCGTGCGGCGCGATCTAAATTCCCAACGAAATCTTGCTACCAGGACCCTAATTCGCTTGCTCCGCCTGATGCCACTTTTGGGGCTTTACAGATGTTGTGCGTTTTAACGCCATCCAAGCCGTTAGCTAAGACCCCTAAAGCTTGGGTATCTACGGGGAAGTGGAAAGCATTTGACCCACGCTAGCATTCAGAATTAGCCAATAGAATCGTGACCGGAAAACCAGGCTCTCGGGTCGCTCGCGAGCTTTTCAGCTGTAACCCCACTTAGAAAAGTAAACTGGCTAGACAGATGTTGTGCGAAAGGCTCCAGGCCTCTAAGCTGTGCGTGCAATTATTCAGGGGCTGAAAACAAATCCCTCATTTGCGATTACTTCTTCAGGCACCTTCAAGGACGCACCTAGATCTATGGAGTGGTAAGCTTATCCACAGCCAGGCTAACCTCTCGAACTGAACTGGAGTATTTAGAGTTTGCGGGGGACGGTTATCCAGTATCAGAGCGCTGGTCCCATTGCGCCAGGTGTCTTAAAAAGCTTTCTGCAAAGAATGATCGGTGAACCCCTGGCTCTGGGGCTTCGGAGAAGAGACCTATCAAAGTACCGTCTCACGGACCCCATCCTCTGTATAGGTCACTTTAACAACCTCAACATTATATGTCGTCCATTACACGAAAATAGCAAAATTTATATATAGGATGGGTTAAGGCTATATAAAGCTGTTACTATACTAAAGTAAACTTCTATATAGACGCCTATAATGGGAACTCGATTAGCTTATATGCGCCACTATAATTAGAAGATACTAAATAGCTTAGGTCGGGTCGTGAGAATAATAGCGCTAGGACGAAACAGACTTATTGCGCTTTGAAGGCGCATTAGCTAGCGCTGGATAGAAATATCACCAATAACTTTGCGGTATTTTCCACATCACAGGAGATGATAGTGCATAGTAATTGGGCCTTGTGCCATCATAAAGTGTCCAACTGCAATGCAATATGTGGCGGGGGAACCACCTACTCCCGTCCCGCTGGCACCCTAGTGAGAGTGCTCAGTTGGCTGAGTCAGGTTCGAGCCAGACAGCCATCAATCCGTTGTCAATTCCTCCGCAATGAGAAGCGCCCAGTTCATAACGGCTTAAACACTTCCAACAATACTATTAGTATGTACGCAACTTGGTTATAGAATACATTACATATTTTAGGCTCTTAAAGATGCTTTAGCATTTACTGCGGCTACTGCGGCTCTTTATCCTTATTCTTAAGCAGTTATACAGCATGTGCCAGCGAACCTCTTCCTCCTTCTATGTTCGGCCTAAGGAGCAGTTGTCTGCCTGGTTGTTAGGGTTCCTTCGCAACGGTAAACTTTAGCACGGAGCTAACGCCTATAGTGGCTGTAGCGTAGCGAGATAGTATTAAGGAGCGGGCCGCTCAGAAGCTGCTGCGACACAACGCTTTCTCTAGCAAAAGTAAATGTTCTGGTCTCGTCTGTCGGTCTCGATAAAAAAATGCACAGACATTTCAACGCCCACACATGTTGTCCTGATAATGTCAAAACATCATATAAAGCAAAGCGCAGTTGAGGGATAGGTGTTCACGAATCGCGATAATGTCGAAATTGAAGATGGGAGCTTGAGTCGTTAGTGCAACTAAGCCAATTTGTTATCGGGACAGAGCTCCGCTCCATTCGCGGCTTGCCGGCTCGCAAGCTAGTTTAATAAGCCTCGATACCCTGATATCGCGTTGCGCACCTGGTAATGACCGGAATTTGGATTCGCAGGAAGCCTGTTGGTTACCAAAGAGTGGGAAATGCATGCACAGCCCCAGCCTGTTAGCACATCGTCTGACGGGTGCACTAATCTAGCGTCCGTCACTCCAATCACTGTAGTCTCGTATTTGCAATGGACCCTGATGACCGCTGATCCCTTCGTACATTAACCAGCTAAAATGATGTGCAGGGACTCGTTAAGCAGAGAATAGGATCTGGAGGCGTTGAAGTGGCTGAGAAGTGAAGGTTCTATCTAGCATGCTCTCGTACGTAAGAATAAACCGTATCCGACGAGGTAACCACCGACTTGCTTGATTAGGTCACCGTATCCACGGTTCTTACCATGGATTGTTTTGAGACTGTTTGAAACGAGGAATTGCACTGTGTCGCAGGCCAGGGTATCATCTCAGGGAGCCTGAGGAAGAAACTGCATTAGTAATCTTGCCATATAACGTGTTCCACCAGTCAGTGGCGAACACCAGTCAGTCGCGCACCCTACCAAATCGTCCACGCCTGCTCTTAAAATAACAACGATAAGCTCTTAACGATAGCCTCCTATAGCTTAAAAGGAAGGTTATATCTTTCTTATATCGCAGGCCTTTAATTTAAAGTAGATAAAGAGTGTCTAGAGGGCTGCGAAGCTATTCAGCGTTCCTAATTTAACGCTCTAGGGTCGCCTCTATAGACGCCTACCTTAACCTATTATTAATATACGTAAACGGAAGCTATTACCTACTAAGGAATAGAGCCTTATTTAATAGATACTAGAGCTTAATTAATAAGGCTTTCTATCCTATATTATTAACGTACGTTAGATAGGAGATACCCTTCTCGCTATATAAGGCTAGTAGCCTCCTCTACTACCTCTTAGTAAGAGCTAGGTCTCTTACTTTATTAAGGCTTAGTTAGAACTTTAGATATAGTAGAACTATAAATTCTACTTATAGCGCGTAAAATATAAGGATTCTATAAAGATAAATACCTAGTATAGCCTAGTAAGGGATATAATTAAGATATATAGGATAATAGTAGAGGATACCTATAACTTTAATAAGACTAGGTTTATAATAGGTATTACCTTAATATTAAAGGTAGTTACTAGCTCTAATATAATTAGATAAGTAACTATTATATAGCCTAGTAACTATAACTAGATAATAATAATTAAGTATATAAGCGCTATAGGCTATATACTACCTCCCTTTATTATTCTTAAGAGTAAGGTCTACTAGGCGTTATAGTATAGTCCTAAGCTATAGCTACCTAGTAGCTAGGGTATTAGTATAAGTAGTAATAGGTAGATAACTAATAATCTTAGCCTTACCTAGTTAAAGTATTTTAACGTCCTTATAGCCTTATATATAATTAGAAGCTATTATCTTCTTATACTAGATAGCTATAGTAGCTACGCAGCGCCTATATTTAATACTTACTACTTAGAGAGGAATATTATTACCCTCTATATACCTTCTTATACGTCTTATAAGCTATAGCCTCTTAATATTAGTTACTTCTCGCCTCTTAAGATAGTATATAGATACGTAATAGATAGGCTTATATACTAATAGGTATAGTTTATTAAAAAGGGGGTATATTTCTATATATATATACTTATATATATATAACTATTTTCTTAGTTTTAAATATCCTTAGAGGCTTTTAGGCGATAGGCTTAGTCCTATTCTATCTTAAACGTATCTTATTAACGATTATAGTTATTTATACTCTATCTCCTCTATAGATAGAGGCTATAGCTAAGGCTATTTAGATAATAGAAACGCCTTATATAATAGATTAACTTAATTAATAGGCCTACCTTATATATAAGCTCCTCTACTATTAATTATAGAGCCCCTTAAGTAGGGCGCTTACTTAGCTTATTAAAGGCTATTAGCTAGCTATAAACTTAGCTATAATCTTAGTAGAAGAAAATAGTAAACTCTATACCTTAAATACGCGTTTATAACATAGGAAGGATAGGTAGTAATAATATATTATAGCTAGAGGCGCGTTATAGGTCTAGGTAGGTTAAGTATTAGCTATAGCTACTAAAAGAGCCTTAAATATAAGGGTAGAGGGTAAGGCTTCTTAGCCTTAGTAATAAGCACCTCTAACCTATAGTAAGTGTAGAGTTTAAGGTTATATTCACACCTCGTATAGATAGAGATAGAGAATATTATTACTATATCTACTAGTAAATTTACTGCGTGGTTGTCGCGTTATCGTACGTTAAGATCCTCTCGTTTCGTAGTAGTGCGCGACTGACTGGTGTTCGCCACTGACTGGTGGAACACGTTAAGCCAGTTTTGGATTCGAGAATTAGTAATCTCTCATGAACATATAGCTGCAGGCCACCCTCCATCTTAAACAGACAATCAACATGATATGCACTTCTATAAACAATTTCTTTGTGCACCCACTAAGGCTTACATGATCTCAGCCAGCTTGGATGAGCTTATGGAAGCTCCCTTCAGAATGACCTTTGTGGTCACTTTCATTGTTGTATTTGGCTGTGGCTCAATGACGGCCAGTTGCGCCATCGTTGTGGGGAGATGGTCAATATACTGTTGGGTGGGACTTGGCAAACCTCGGATCATCAGAACTTTCGCAGTACGCAACTACCTCGAACTGGACGACGCAATTCAGAATCCTATTGGCTGCATCTAAACGCTAATGGGAGTCAGAATGCTTTTTGCTTTGTAGGTGTGTCAGTGTTACCACTGGGTTTGGATGGCTCTCAAACGCACGACATCTAATAAAATGTAAAGTGGCGTACGGTAATGCTTCCGATTCAGCTGAAAGGGTTGTGTGGCGTCTGGGGAATTCTGGATGGCGTCTGCCATAATTGGTTGCTGCAGATAGCGTCGGGGAACACGGTTCTCGACTGATTGTAAGGGGGAAGCGAGCGGTGGTGCCATGAATTGTGGTTAACATGCTAGGCGGTACCCAGTCCCCTGGGAGTCGCCAAGGCGGAGTTTGCCCCTCTCTTCGTACAGGTCAGAACTCGTCGTGGGCTCCAGGCCAGAGGACGATGCTTGACTTGGTAGTGCACTGGGTATTATCGATTAAATTTTTATCCAATTAGAAGGCTCTTAACATGAGACGGCTCGTAAAAGGGTTCGTAGCCGTAAGTGGAAACATTCGGTTTGCTCATGAACCAGCCCATGGTGTTCCCGGCATTTTTGGTATGATTTGAGTCTTCAAATCATCTTCAATGAACAGTGACCTCCACAGGACAGTTCGATGAAGGAGGCTGAATCAACACTATGTGCTTGGAGTCCGTGCTAATTGGAGTTCCCATACCGCTGGGATGGTGGCGCCATTGTGCCAAGGTTCCAAGTCATGCACATCGGATTTTCCCAGGCATCCCATGTGCGCGAAATCTAGACTAGTGGAATCACTCTGAACATCTCCAAAGACGCTTTTGCCCAGAAATGCCCTGGGAAGTGTTTGTTAGCATGAAGACCCTGCAGCTGAGAGCCATTGTCAGTCTGCGCTAGCCACTTAGCCTATCAAGATCGCAATAGGACGACCGGAATATGCCGGGGCTAGCAAAGTCAATCCCTGTGTGAAAGGGCCGCTGATAGAGTGTGAATAACGCTAAGAATGTTCTGCAGGTGGATTCAAAGCCTGGTAACATACAAACATGGTTTCTAGATCTTGACGCCGTCCACTCTGTTGACATTGTCAGCCGCAGCTACAATGAAAATATTCGGCGTCCTCTTATCATTCACAGTCTTCTTGACAGGTGCCTTCGCCCAGCAAGACTTCTTGGGCCGACTACCCGATTGCGCTGTATGTCTACTTCTGCCTTCACCATTCATAACGGAACGCAGACTAACGTAGAATCCCAGGTGCGATGTCTCGCAGCCACCTTAACTACGACGATCTGCTCATCCAACGACTTCAACTGCCTCTGTGCCGATGTAAATTTCATGACAGCTGCTGGGGCCTGCAATGCGGCCAACGGTTCCGTAGTCGAGATGCTGCAATCCACCAACGAGACTTACGCCGCGTGCGGCATTCCCGTGCGCGATTAGAGTGATACGTTGATGGGAGTCGTCGCATCTATCGGAAGCCGAGCCTTTTTGATGGTTGTTATACGGCTAGTTGATCGAGCCATCTCCGCGCATGCGAAGCTTGGATGGGATGACTTATTGATTGGCCTGTCAGGAGTATGCAACGATTTCTTCATGTTGGCTTGTGTTAGAAAGTATGCTGATGAGTGTCAACCATTAGATCTCGTCCATCGGAATGAATGCACCAGCCATTGTAGCCGCTCATTTAGGATTTGGGCGGGACATATGGAGCATTCCACCCGACAATATCACCACTAGCTTCAAGTGGCTGTATGTCGCCTACTGCATGTACATGGTCGCCGAAGCCCTATGCCAGCTCTCTATCCTTTCATTCTACCTCCGCATCATTGTCGACCCTAAGTTGCGCCTGGCCGTCTGGGTTCTAGTGGGACTCATCATCTGCTTCGGACTCGGAAACACATTTGTCATGATCTTCAATTGCATGCCCATCCCCTTGTTCTGGGACGGCTGGAGGGGCGAGATTTCCGGATCGTGCGTCGACCTGCATCTGTTCAGCTTCATTCGAGGCGGCATTGAGATCTTTCTCGACTTGGCTATTCTGAGTCTGCCTCTGCCCATGCCGGCCAAACTACAGATGTCGAAGAAAAAGAAGCTCCAGGTCATGTCCATGTTCTGTGTCGGTTTCGTTATTACGGTTGTTAGCTGCCTCCGACTTTTGGCCCTCGTGCAGTTTGCTCGAACTCAAAACCCGACCCGTATGTGTCCACCTCAGCGACCGTTGTCTCCTTAACCGCTAATGTTATGCCTCGCAGACGACAACACTTCCGGTATTTATTGGTCCGCGACCGAAGCCAACCTCTTTATAGTCGTCGCCTGCATGCCGGCTTTGCGGGGGATCCTGCATAAGGCGTTTAGGCGCTTCCGCGACGGAAGCAGCTACGCGAGCAAGGGTCAGTATGGTAGTGACGGTCCGGGCAAAGGGTCGTACTTGGGTCATAACTCCGACCGGCACCAGAAGTTCGGCAGCCTTACATTTGGTGTGATCTCGAAGTCCACTGATGTGAACATTTACCGCACTGAACGATCAGATTCGGATATTGAGCTAGTGAATGGCCCGCCTAGCGTCTGAAGTGCATACGGAGAGCTGTACGTAGTATATGGACAAGTGTAGGGGTTGTGCCATTATTTGGGTTTCCAATGAGGTGCTGGTGGAAGTGGCCATCCTCCCCCTTCACCCCCCCAAGAATGACAAGAGACGGGGCGAGCGAGGTATAAGCTTCGCTTAGCTCCGTTAGGCGAGCGGAGCTTGTTAAAGCGGCAATGGGACAAGGGCTAAGCGAGGTGGAAACGCCTCCAAAAGCGGCGGCCGAACGACCCCCAAAACGGATGCATTTCCACCGCCACATAGATATAGTTATAACAAGTACCTCACCAAGACACTCTCGCACGGCGCCCTTAATAGGCTATTAAGGACACGTTCACTATCTTCTTACACAAAGATATAATCATCCTTCGGAAATAAGGCGTTAAATCAATAGAATTTTATCGGTAATGACAGAAACCCGCTAACAGCCGGCCGAGCTGAAACCTTTGAAAGGAACTCTATACAACGACTGAAGCTTTCAATCCCCCGCTGTAGGCGCCGTCCCACCAACAGAAACTTACTATAAGTTGTTTAGGAATTTCTCGACGATTTTCCGAGAGTTTCTCCGTGCTCTGGCAGTAGTGGACCTGATCAGTCGTATTTTATGACCCGTGAGCCTAGTTATGTAATCCGGAGCGGGCCACAGGCTGCACCCATTTCGATTCAGACTCTGAAAACTGTGGCTCTTGTCCCCTGCACCTCCTCTGTCGCGCGGCAACAGCGTGCCTGCCTGAGCGTTGCTGCCTCGCTCATCCATCCATCACCACCACTCATTACAGCACTTCAATAGGTATGGACAAGGCAAGTCGTGCATTGGCAGAAGGGATTCCTAAAGGTGTCGCTTTTTCTTTCCGCGCGCTCGCTGATCTTGCATCACTTTGCACATCAGTTGTAAGTTAGACAGTAAAACTTCGAAATAACTTTCTCTCTCTTCTGCCTTGAAGTAACAGAGTTGCATCTAAACGTCGACGCCGCTGGTGCTCTCCATGGATCCTGCTCTGATGCTTGGCTCCTCCACGCTACTCTGCTTATGATGGCGTCCTCTTCTTATGTTCCTATGCAGGGGTCTTCCTGTAAGGTCTAGAGACATTAAGTTTTATAATTCAGATTGCGTGTTACAGAGAGAGCCGTTCTCAACAGCTCTGGAGTCTCGCCATTGTTGTAGAATTCGCAGGTGTATAGGCTACTGAGTTCATCTCACGCGCAATTTGTCACTCCCCAATCTGATATTACTAGCGGATGTATGCAAATTTTAATACCATAAGTTCTCATTGGGCTTGATGCGGTGCTTGTTGCAATGGTCTACATACATCCTCCAGAAGGAAAAGAGGTTCATGATCTCCCTGAGGGTACCATCATCATTGAAAAACTCGATGGATCCCATAACATTAAACAGAACTTCTGGCTGTTTGCCCATCCATAGAGTGTGAATGGTGCCTGGATTCTCGATGATATAGTCACCTGGTTAGCTGTCCAACCATACCTGATAACAATCAGCCTATGAGTGAACAAGTCCGCCATGGATCAGAGGTGCTTTACTCGCAATAACCCCAATTACCTCGGACAGTATAAGCTTTGACTTCACCTCGGTGTCTGTGCTTGCCTAATTGGGCGCTAAGGTCAGTCTTGAGGACTATCACATAAGTGGCGCTCCGATTCTCAAAACGGAGAGGCTTAACCCAGATGCTGCCGACCCAGTGGTACCAGCAGGTAGCGACCTCGCTGTCGATATAAACGTCCGGAGCTCCCATCTTGTCGGCGATTTTCAACTCGGTCGGCTGGTCGGCCTTGACTCGGTCAACAGCAGCGTCTGCATGAACGTATATACCTTCGTCCGGACGTACAGAAGATGCAGCAGTCTCGATAAGGGAGTTCATTGTGAAATTATGAAGACGAATGTTATGGTTATTACTTTATTCGAAGAGAGTCCTGGCTGACGGCAAGTTCTTTTGAAGCGATTGTTGTTGGTCGTAGGGCGTCCGCAAGACACTGAGAAGAGAACTAAAGCAGCCTTTTATACAGGGAAAACGGAGTAAAGAATGTAACATTACTCATGGGGCGGACCCGAGCGTTCATGTGGATCCAAAGAATGTGGAGAATAAGCTGGTTTGCTGCCTTGATATCTAACTGCATCTCTAATTGGTATCGGGCTGGGCAATATTCCGGGGTGCATCTGTAGATCTTTGAGTACAAACAAGGCTAACTAGATATGGCTTGACCGCACAGGACTCTACCTACCTCACTTTCGGCCCGTCCACGGCACGCACAAAAGCGGATGCGTGGGTCTAAGAACGGAAAGTGCAACCGCCCGTTCTCCAAGGCGTTCTTAGTGTTGTGCATCATAAGCGCTTTGCATTGCGGCTGCACATACTCTGCACGGGCGCGCATTTCTCGCTCCAGAAATAATGGGCCTTGCACATCCCAATGTTGCTCCTTTCCCAGGGTAAATAGGACTGTTGAGCGTTGCTCTAATTGTCCACGACTTATGTGTCGAGCGGTTGCCTTTCGTTGTTATTCACATTCCACTATACATCTGCGCAGGAAGACAGACGCCATAATGCTTCAATTGCCCGTTGGAGTAGATCAACTCAGGTTCAACGAACCAGTTCCGTTTCGTCTTCGAGTCAACTGAGATCTTCTGGAAACGACGAAGCAAAAGCTTGCGTTGGCGCGATATCCAGAGGAGCAGAGCGACTTCGGTGAAGACGACTGGATGCAAGGTGCAAAAGTGACTGTCGTACGGGAACTAGCCGAATACTGGCTGAATAGCTATGACTGGGAGAAGAAGGAGGTGAGTAGAAAGATTAGCGAAATAGGTAATAACTTTGTAGTATTCCGACCCAACGTAAACGTAAGAGTTGATACCTGTAGGACGAATTAAACACGCTCTTCAATAATTTCCTCGTTAAGTTAGATGTACCTGGCTACAGACTACTCGTTTTGCATTTTATACACGCACGATCCTTAAGCCTAATAGTAATCCCTCTACTCTTCTCTTATAGATAGCCTAGTTTATTTATTAAGGCTGTTAAAGTCGTCTAAGAGCTTAGTAGTCTAAAAGATAAAAATGCTTAGGCCTTTTATTTCGTAGCCTCTTTAATACCTAGATTTAGCTTCTCTCCTACGCCTGTTAGGTCTGGTGCTAGCCTAAATACTATCGCTTATACTTATTATATTCTTATAATAGAAGTACTTAGCTATCCGTAGTTTACTATATAAGGTAGAGACTTTAGATCTTTTATTACTTGTTCTATTACTATCTAATATCTAAGTTATATAGTTACGTAATATCTTAATATATTCCCTATTCCTCTACTAATAGTATAGTTAGCGCCGCTTACCTATATTTACTAGAAGCTTAGTAGTATCCTATATTCTCGGTTTAAAAAGGACACCCTAGAGGTACGACGAAACTTTAAGCTAGATTAAAGCAGCTACCTTAAATAGTAGAAGATACAGCCCTAAATATTAGGATTCGCGCTTAGTAATTCCTCTATAGGCCTGCTGGCTTAGTTCGTAGAGAAGTTCTATAACTAGGTTAACTGCTATAATACATTCTCCTACGATAATATTATAACGCTGGTTATAATATATTAGATTTAAGGTGTAACTCCCGGCCTAAGGTTTTATTAAGAAGTATTTAGCCGTAGTATACGCGAGGCCGAGAAGATATTCGAAACCTACGTCACTATTCCTACAGGGGTAAGCATATACGCTAAAGAATAGCTCTATATATATACTGAACACACTTATATAGAATAAAAACTGACTAGGACATTAGTGCCCTAAGGACTGGGCCAGGCAAGTAGCGAATATTCGCTTCTAGAGGGAGCACCATCGCGGTAGACATTTCTCTACGCTAGAGCGTCCCGACGCGTTTATCAAAGACATAAGAGAATTTTTCGACATTCCAGTTGTGAAAAGAGCAATAAAAGCTCGTCTTATCAAACAGTAAGAAGTGTTTAATATTAGCTATCGTTTGAAAACGTTGAATATGATTCTGTCGATTTCCATCCCAGGTGTACCGTGTATGCCTTCGAATTTGATCAAGATTTGCACGGATAATAGGAGCAAGGCATGGTATAGTAACGGATATACTGTTATATACACTCTCGGGGGATATTCAGGATCTACCTTCACTAACTCACAATCCACCTGGATAATAGACTACAAGGAAAATAGCGGTTTTATTGTGTCTAAGCGTCCGCTAACGAATGATATGTGTGTGATAATAGGCAGAGAACTAAGTCGATTCTTGGAATTTTAAAGGAAAACCGCTTATGTATGGTTAAAGTAGAAATGAAATTGGTGCTCTGCACAAATCAGTGTGTAGGTAGCATTATGAGGCTAACAATAGTAGTTGTCGCCTCTGGATTTCCCAACGTATGAAGCATTCGAAATGAAGTGTAAGTATTCATTGGTAGCTGGGCAGTGCAATAATGAGTATGGGTCTACACTTTTCCAAACAACTATTCAACAAACTTTCCCATCTGGAGCTGACTATAAAGAGCACTAGTGGGGCTAGAGGAGAGATTGAGAAGATAAATAGAGCTATACCACAGAGTTCGTTAATGTAACATTGACAATTCTCCATCTATAGTACCGAAACTAATGGGGACCACTCACTCTCGACAATATTATAAGCCAGTCTAGGGTAATGGAAGCGCTCGTCCTTAGCCTAGCGAGTAGTTACGTGCCTGGGGCCTAATCTCGCGTTAGCGCCTGCGGCGGTACTTTTAGTTAGCTTAGGGTACTCCCTCCGGAGGCGTCCCTACTCCTAAAACTAGAATCGTAATATCTAGTTAGTACTCTTATTAATATACTCTTAACTAAAGATTTAATATTTATTATTATCTTCTTATCTACTAGAGTGTTCTACCTTTATATAAGTTTTATAAGTATATATATATATTATTCTTATATCCTATTAAGATTCTTTAGTTCTTCTAGTCTATATATAGGTTATAATCTCTAAGCTAAGGTAGCCCTAGTATAATATTATAGGCGGCTAAGCTAAAAATATCTAGTCTAATATTACTTACTTATCCTAATAAAATATTACTCTCCTTAAGTACTTTATACTTAATAAGTCCTCCACTTAAATTATTAGCTATAGTAATTTAATAAAGTTCTTCTTTTAGAATAGACTAGAGCCCTACTTTTAATATAGCTATCTCTAAAATATAGTTTTCCTATAATCTAGAGTTAATTAGAGCCTATATATTAATATTCTTAATTTTAATTCTTATTTAGAGTAGTTTATCTCTAGTTCTAATAGTATTATATTATTTAGTTCCTAGGGTAACTTAGTTCTTTTATCTAATTCTAGTCTCCTACTTATTAAAAGGTTTAATTTCTAATTTCTTTTTAAAAAAGAGTACTTATTAAATCCATTATTAAGTTTATTCTAAATATATTATTTATATTTATAGTTTATATATATTTACTATAGTTTATTTATTTATTTTTTATTATTAATAATATTTTATTCTAATTAGCTTTCTATACTATATCTAGGAAAGTAGTTTATATAGCGCTTATCTTATAAGTAGCTTATATATATATCCCTCTTATAATTATACTATTTCTATTTATATATTCCTTTTAGTTATAGAAATCTATTTATACTAACTTTTACCTTATAGTAGTAGTTATAGTAGTTATATATATAGAATATATAGTAGAGTATACTATATTATAAGTTACGCTAATTATATTATACCTTAGTTTTAGGAGCTTATATAGAGTTTTCTAATTACTATATTTCTTCTATTAGTTAGTTTAGAAGTCTTTATAGTAGTAGTTTATTTCTATATATCTTTAGTATATATTCTTTTCTACTAATAGTTAATATCTAATTCTTTTTCTTTAGTAATATTTATATATAATAGTTACTTATTTTCTTTATTCCTACTTTAATTTCTCTCTTATTATCTACTATTTAATATAGTATTCTAGTAATCCTTATATATTTCTTTATTATTTTATAGTCTAAGGATTCTATTTCTAGAGTATAGATTTATAAGTAGAATATTTTCCTTATCTTTATTAGCTAGCCTAAGTAGTAGTATATAACTATATAGTCTAATTATCTTATTATTACTTATTACTCCTAGTATAGGTACTTAGGTATTATAGTTTATTAGCCTAATTATTTCTTAATTATTTTCTTAATAGGTCTAAACTCTTTCTATTATATTAATCTATTTAGTAACTTTATTCCTCTACTTATAATTTCTAATAAAGTATTCTTCCTTCTTATAGTTATAGTATATTTTATTATTTTTCCCTATAATATATTTTATAAGCGAGTTAGTTATCTAAGTAAATTAGTTATACTCTACTAGCGCGTCGACGTTAAGATAATAATATATAATATCTTAATAATATAATACCTAGTCTTCCTATACTAAAGTAGACTTATAGCTTACTTTATTTAATATTTAATCTTAATATATTTAAAGCTAAAGATAAGCTATATAGATTAATAATATTCCCTAAAGTATCTTATCTAACTAATATACTAGAAAGCGCTCCTAATATAACTATAAGGTAAATTTATAGTAACTTAATATACTAGAAGAGGAGTCTATACGTAGATTTACGCCTATAAGGGCTAATATTTAAGATATAGCTAATATACTACTAAGTAAGCGGGGCGATAAGCCTATTAGTAAGAATTAGGTTAATAACTTTATTAAGTATACTCCTAAGCTTAGAACGTACTAAAGCTATCTATATAATTACTAGTAAGCTATCTATAAAAACCTAGCGGCTATCTAGCGCTAGTTTATACTAATTAAGGATATAAAGGAGAAGTAGGAGATTATTAATAATAATATATATAACTTTAATAAAACTAGCTTTATAATAGGTAAGTATAATAATATAGGTACTAAATAATTCTAAAATAAATCTAAGTATAACTTAAAGGTATATAGGAGTATATACTATAGTAGATAACTAAGAATATATTTATTCCTATAGGTCTAGTATAGAAGGATAAGAAGAACTTATCCTACTATCTACTACTAAAGAGCTATACTTATATATAGAGAAATAGGGGTAATAGGGCCTATTTAGAATAGTATTAGAAGTAGGTCTAATACTATCTAAGTAGAACTCTTCCCTTCTATAGGAATACGTATATATCTCTATTTCTATATAATATTTATTATAGTAAGATTTTATTATAGTTAGTTATTATAGGCTTAAAGACTTATAGAAAAAAGAAGTAGATATAGCTAGGTAATTATAAGTAGGTTACTATAATCTAAGGTATTAGTATATTAGGTTACTATATACTATCCTTTATTATCTTTATAGGTAAGGTTCTTATTAATACCTAGTTTAAAGATCTACCTTATAATTAGGTTCTTAAAGTAAGCTAGACTAGCTAGATAAATAATAAGCTTACGCTTACCTAGCTAGACTACTTTAAAGCGTATTTAAAGTAGTATACTATAGGAGGGTATAGACTACTTATAATTAATAGCTATAAGAGCTATTACTCTACTAAATTCTAAGATTACTATAAGGAGAGGAATATTATCCTTCTCTATATACTATTAAAAGGGCTTTAGGTCCTTAGTAGAGTAGCTATAATATAAAGTAGCTAGTATTACTAAGGAGTCCTTTCTTAGTAGCTTCTAGATTAGAGTAGATAGAGATAGATAAGTTAGTTAAAGTAGTTCTAAGTATTAAATAGTAGTATTTAATAATAACTTAAGGTTAATTATAATATACTATAGGGGTATATTACTCTTATCTATATACTTAGGTAGTCCTATAGTTCCTATAGTATCCTAGGAGATCCTATATAGGATCTCTAGGACTATATAACTTCGCGGGGTATATATTATTATTAGCCTAAGTTTAGGCCTTACCTAATACCTATATCCCTTCTATCTCTCTACTTATAAGCGCCCGTAGCCCTTATTCTAGGTTTATAATATATACCTACCTATTTATTATACTTACTCTAGCCCCTTAATATTACCTACTTCTTACTATTAAAGCGCGTATATAGTAAAGTAATCTTAGGCTTAGTATATAACTATACCTACTATATTAGTAAAGAAGTCTTTCTCCTAGCCTTTAAGACTACTTTTAAGTAGGTATTTATAGTAGATAATATTAAGGTAGGCTTTTAAAGCGCTAGGCTTATCCTATATAATCTAGATACTATATTATTAAAGCTTAATATAAGGTTACGTATACTAATACTACTATAGCAAGATAATATTACTTAGGAGGTAAAAATACTATATATAGTAAAGGAAGTAGATACTTAAAGTATACTTATTTAATAGAGGATAAGAAACTATCCTAAGTCTTCTATAAGTTTATTAGATAAGTAGGTAAGATAGCTAAGTAAAGGTATCTAGTAGATAGCTTATAATATAGTATTATTATAGAAGGAATAGGTATATATATAAAGCGTAATTAAAGAGCTGATAAAGTATAAGAGCTATAAAAGGCGATATATATAGATAGAGGAGATACTAATAGTTAGAGAGATAAGTAACTTAATAGCTAAAAGAGAGCGTAGTAATTATAAGGCTAGTAAGACGTCTATAAAGAGGGTATATAGTAAAAGGCGCTGCGGGCGTTATAGTAAGGTTAGATATAATACTCGTACTTATATAGTAGAAAGAGAAGACGTAAATAATAGTAAGGCTTCTAAAGAATAGATTAGCTTACTACGATTATATATAATCTATTATTAAAGTGCGTATATTATCTTAATATTAACGCGCTAGTAGAGTATAACTAATTTACTTAGGTAACCGACTTACTTATAAAATACGTTATCTATCTTCTAATATTTAACCTTCTAGCCTTTATCCTTATTTATATTATCTAGGTATATAAGTTCTAGTTTATTAGAAGTATAGTATTTAGTAGTATAAGTATATTAATTAATATAAATAAAATCTCTTTTTAACCCTTTATTAGGCTATTAGCTTCTCCTCCTATAACTTTATTTTTCTATTTCTAACTTAAATAAGGTATTATTAATCTAAATACTTTCTTTAATAAGTTTATTTAGTATATTAATAATTAAGCCTAAATATATAAGTTCTTCCTAAACCTATAGCTTTAGGCCCTATTAGAATATATATTATAAGGTATTATTATCCTATCTAATAATTATAGTATATTATTAGAATTTATTAGTATAGTTAACTACTAAAGCTTTTTATTATAGGATTTAGATACTATATTCTATAATAGGTTTTTCTATTTATAGTCTAAATACTATATTAATCCTTTTCTTAAGTTTAGTCTAGCTTTTAAATATTATAGTATTTTTAGTATCTTCTATATTAGAGTCTATATACTTAGTAATATAGGAGTTAACCTATTCTAGTACTTTACCTATAAGGTAGGTAGTTACTAAGATAGCTTTATTATTATCTATAATATAGTTATTATTATAGAAGTATATATTATATTAGAGTAGCTATAATTTTAGTATCTTATAGTTACTATTATAAGCTAGAGAAGCCTTTCCCTTTAACTTATAAGATTTATACTTCTATAGTTAGGGATTACTATATCTATCTTAATATTACTTATTTTAAGGGTAATTAAAATATTAAAAGGTTAAGTATCCTTAGTAGAGTAGCTATAATATAAAGTAGCTAGTATTACTAAGTAACCTTTCTTAGTAAGCTTCTAGTTAGAGTAAGTAGAGATAGATAAGAGGTATTAAAGTAGTTCTAAGTATTAAATAGTAGTATTTAATAATAACTTAAGGTTAATTATAATATTTCCTATAAGTATATTATACTTATCTATATACTTAGTAGTCCTATAAAATCCTATAGTGTCCTAGAAAGTCCTATATAAGATCCTGTAGGATTCTATAAGACTCTTAAGTCTATAATATAGGATTTCCTAGGACTATATAATCGTGTAGGGCACGCGTTACTATTAGTCTTAAATCGGGTCTCTCTTAACGCCCGTGTCCTGCCTTTCTCATTCTTTGCTCATAAGCGCTAGTGCCCTCGTTATAGGTTCGTAACACTAGGCCACGCTCTTTCTACTACTTAGGCTGGCCAGGCCAGGCCGTTAGTTGGCGTAAACCAGGCCGGCCAGGCCGAAAGCATTGACCGGCCTAGCCGGCTTGTTAGCAACTCTGCCTATCAAGAAGTAGAGATTTATCAGTTGCTACTATTAGGCTAGAGAGGATAGCTTCACAAAAAGAGTAATAACAGCTGGTTGGAGGGCTGCTAGCCTCTATCCTTATAATCCTCGCCTGGTTCTACAGTCCTTACAGGTTACTCAGTATGCTACTCCTCCTCCTCAGCCTTAATCACCTCATAATACTCTATTCTCAACTCCTCAAAGGCTTTAAGATCTCTACTAGGCTTAAAAGCTGCTCTCTCAGGCAGGTACGCTATTAAGTGATACACGCCTAGTCCTTCGCAAAGTACGTAAGTCTATTTTAACTGTAAATACTCGAGCTGCAAGGCTTGAAGTAAGTAATCAGAGACTGCAACACCAACTAGAGCAGGCTAGGCCTCAGGTAACTAGGAGTCGAATCAAGATTGACCAAAATAAAAGATTTGCAGAGGTTGATAGTATTGTTGTTGTAATTCAGAGAGTGCAGAGAAACAGCGAAAAACTAAAGCCAAGGCTGCTGAAAAGGCTGCTAAAAAGGCTGCAGCTGATGCAGCTGCTCAAGATCTTGAGTCTATGTGTACTGAGTTTCAAATTTAAACCTCGTTGTTGAGATATCTCGAGTTTTTTGAGGGTGACTGATTTTTGGTGGGGTGGCCGGAAGGTGGGTGGCTAGCTTATTGAAGTAAGCTAAGTTACCAAGAGCTTGGCAAGCGGGGCTCTGTCGAAAAACGAATATCCGTGCTAGCTAGAGAATGTCTCCAGTTGCATATGTACCTAGGTTGGTGTACTCCTTTTCCTGACTTAAAGCACTTAACTACTTTGATTATCCCATTATTTTCAGTGACAAAACACACGAATTTCCGTCTAGTGTCTTCGCACGCTCCTCCTCCAAGGGAAGGTTGCATTTTCAGACTCCATCAAATCACATATACAACACAAAGCTACCGTCTTATCCAAGAAAACGACAACTAGTTTATGTGTAGTAAGAAAGCTAAAGCTCGACACTTATTTCTCAAATGCACCACCTGAAACCTCATACTCGTAGTCAAGATCCGGTTGGAACTCCCAATACAACGTCTCGGGATCGCTTTCCATCCTGAACGTGTACTCTGCGGCCTCTTCGTCGATATATATCTTTTCACGATCGCTGAGTGCGGCGGCAGCGTCAACCATTAGCTGGATCTCGCACGAGCGCTCCATGAGTGTGTACAAGTAGGCCGCTTCGTCAACGGTGTTTCCGACGGTCTTTTGTTGGTTTATTTCCGTCAGCCAAGAACTCTTAAGCAAAAAGTATAACGTAAAACGAATATGTATGGCTGGACTGATTTATACGTGAGATACAGACGTACCAACAACCCATGGTTCCTCAATATCATGCCCTTCCCCCTGGGGCCCAATGCAGCCGCCAACCGCTTCCCTTCTGCTTCATCCAGAACCACACCACCAAACTCTTCATACACAGCTTGCGCGTCGCCATAAAAGTAACAGGCATCCTGGTTAATCATTTCCAACTTTTTTCCGAACGCACTCCACGCTTTCCCTGCCTTTCCGTGCATGTGGCAAGCAGCGTGGACATCTGGTCGAGCTTTATGCACTGCCGAGTGAATCAGGAACCCCGCGCCATTGGCCGGCCTGCTTGTATTCCCACCCACAACTTTCCCATTGTAGTCCACAAGCACCATGTCAGACGCTGTAAGCATACCAAAGTGCTTCGCGAGAGGGTTCGTCCAGAAGGTATGTGGGTGCTCAGGGTCGCGGATAGAGATATGACCTGACATTCCTTCAGTAAAACCTTTACGCGCGAAGACGCGGAAAGCACCAGCCATGTGGGTAAGGAGCCATGCACGGTGCTTGTCGTATGAAGAAAAGACGGGAATGCTGGGGAGGGTGACGCCTTGCGAGATGGCTTGAAGGGGGGTTTTCTCTTTGTTTGGGTCATCTTTACATGTTGGGATGAGTTGTTTTGGCTTGGGGATTGGGGCGACTTTGGTGGAGACAGTAGACGGGGCCATTGTGAACGATGTCATATGATGTAATATCCTATATGGTGTTGAGGCGAAGGAAGAATAAATAGGATAATGCAAACTGCAAGGGTGCCAATCAATGTAAGAAGATAATACAAATGTCAATGCACCTTTCAAATTTATGTCATGTCAATTGCGCCCTACAGATAACAGACGATAGGTAACTCTGCCCTCTACAGTTAGCTAGCGCGAGGTGGCAGGGTAGTTATAACTGTCGAACCAGTAATACTCCAGTTTCATCTAGGGGAAACCCCTCCCCCTAGCCTAAATTGCTAAGAGTTCAACGGAGAAAGCAGGCTACTCGAATTCCGACGGAAAACTTGAATTATGTATCTGCAAATACCAAGCCTCTAGCATTACTTCCGACGGAAAACATGTTTACCGTAGTTGCGAACAATGCGTTTAGACAGACTGGCTCCAACAATAACCTCGAAATTTTCAATAGATTAGGGAATGTGATTCAAATTTAGCGCTGGCCACATCTTTAGTGTAGCTGCGGAGAAATCGCGGTTGAAACCAACCAACCAACCAACCAATCAATCAATCAATCAATCGCAACATCTCAAGCAAGTAGATGCAGCACTTCCCGGAGCACACGTCAAGCGACTCTACGACACGTTGACTAGAGAAGAAGCGCAAACACTAGCCCAGCTCCGGACAGGTCACTCAAAACTCCGAGCCTTTTTGGTAATAATAGGAGCAGATAGCGGTGACCAGTGTGAGTGCGGTCAAGGCAAGGAGGATACGCGCCACTTTCTTTTTCATTACCAAAGGTACGCACACCTCCGTGGAGACGTGATTAGGAAAGCAGAGGACAGGTATGGCGACGCATCTTACATGCTCGGTGGGAGATCTCCACACATCAACCCAGACGGCTCCAGCCCTGACGGGCCCATCGAACAGTGGAAACCAAACCTGGATGTGGTCTACGCGACCACCAAATTTGCACGCAGAACAGGGAGACTGAACCCGTCATCTGAAACTTGAACGAATGTAGACAGCGCAGTCCTCAGGGCAGGAGAGATAGAATAGAGTTCGCAAACAGACCCTAATTGGACCGGGCTGAGGAATGAGGTTTGGAGACCAATACAAACGAGGCTAGACAGTAGGCTTAGTTAGAAGTGGGGCTACATAGGGCGAAAACCCCTGCACAGCCAAGTGGACATCATCATCATCATCAATCATCAAACCAATCGGCGGGCTGTAATGCGTTTCGCACATGCCCCTTGACTAAGTAGTAGTGCGTATCTCTAGCCTCAGCCGTTGAATCCTGTATAATAAGCTCTGCAGATACAGTTCCTGCAAAGATACAAATTCTCACCTCTTCTGAACTTCTACACGCATACTCAAGCCTGTGGCGCAAATCCCTCCGCAAATATAACAAGCCCATCATGGGCACAAACGTGTACCCCCACCCGAAGCCACAATTCGTCAATTTCCCCAGCAGGCGTTCAGTAATCCACAGCACGAAAGGCATCGTATCATGTACGCAACCACTGGCCAGTGCTGCTGGCATCGAAATTCTTCGTAAAGGCGGCAACGCTGCTGTATGTTAGGATTCTGCTTTCATAGGTGTTCATATAATGATATTAGTAGGATGCAGCCGTGGCTGTGGCGGCTGCTCTCAACGTCACAGAACCAGGATCTACAGGAATCGGTGGTGACATGTTTTGTTTGTTCTTTGATGGGAAGACGAAGAAGGTACACGCCATGAATGGCTCCGGTCGCACCAGCCAAAACGTTACGCTCGATACGATTAAGAGTGCTTTGAACTTTGAAGCCAGCAAAAATGGGAACATACCCATGACCAGCGTTCATGCTGTTACTGTACCAGGTGCTGCAGCGGGTTGGGTCGATTGCGTAGAGCGCTTCGGAAGCAAGAAGGTTACGCTAGAAGATGTTCTGGCACCGGCTATTGAGCTTGCCAGAAATGGTTACCCGGTCTCTGAGCTCTCTGCTACATTCGTGAGTCCTTCATCAATGTTGGTTCATTATAATAGTCTAATCCGGGTCAAAGTGGGCTCATGGCGAGTCACGAATCAGAAAAGCATCCGCAAATTTTGCAGAAATTCTAAAGAAGGATTCTTCTGCCAAAGACGGTTGTAGGCCACCTAAAGCCGGGGAGATAATGCGTAACCCAACGCTCGCCAATACGTTCGAACTCCTAGCTACACATGGCAAAAATGGTTTCTACGAGGGAGAAGTAGCAGACCAGATCGTCAAAGTAGTGACCGATCTGGGCGGATACCTGACGTTAGATGACCTGAAGCATCACGCAGAGACTGGCTCAGAGGCTATTGAGCCTATCTGTCTCAGATATACTGCTGACGGTACTGACGGCGGTATCGTTCTATGGGAGCATCCGCCAAACGGACAAGGTATCGTGGCTCTTATGGCACTAGGCATATTACAGGAACTCGAAAAGCAGCGCAAAATCCCTAAGTGGAGCTACAACGATCACAATACTACGGCATATCTACACGCTGTTATAGAAGCTCTCCGTATTGCCTTTGCTGACACGCACTGGTTTGTTGCTGATCCTAATGTGGTCAAAGTGCCCTCAGCGGAACTGATCTCTCAACAATACTTGGCTGAGCGTGCCAAGCTCTTCGATCCCAAGAAAGCTACTTCTGCACTTATACATGGCTCGCCAGCTCATCTACAAAGCGACACAGTGTACTTCTGCTGCTCCGACTCTGATGGCAATGCGATCTCCTTTATAAATAGTAACTATGGCGGTTTTGGTACTGCTATTGTTCCGCAGGGCTGTGGCTTCACCCTCCAAAACCGCGGTGCCAATTTCAGCCTTATTAAAGGCCATCCAAATGTCTTTGCCTCCCGGAAACGACCTTATCACACCATTATCCCCGGTTTAACTACATACGCTAAGGACCAGAGTTTGCATAGTGTATTTGGGGTTATGGGCGGTTTTATGCAGCCTCAAGGCCACGTACAAGTCCTTCTTAACCAGGAAGTGTTCAAACTCAATCCTCAAGATGCCTTGGATTCGCCAAGATTCTGTATCGGGGCCGGTACGCCAAGCAACGATGGCAGTAGGAAAGATGCGACAATATACGTTGAAGAGGGCATTGATGTCAACGTCATTGAGGAACTAAGAGCGCTCGGACATCACGTGGAACAGTTGACGGGCTTTGAAAGAGACATGTTTGGACGTGGACAGATCATTAGGCAGCACTTCGACGACGGAATTATGGTGTGGAGTGGTGGAAGCGACTTGCGTGGCGATGGCGCATCTGTGCCGCTGTAGGCAACCGTTTATACGAGTTTCTATGCATGGCTGCCGGTGGCTTCACAAGTAGGCTGAATGACAAGTATGTTACTCAGGGGCATGCTAGTTGATGTCCTGGTAGACGTGCAAGAAGTAATATCGTGTCTACGGGACCTAAAGTTGCTGTAGACACAAGTTGCCAGTGCTCAAATCATTACAGTCTCGCTGGCTATATGTAAATGATCAAGTTAGTGTGATTACCTCGTTATGAAATCTAGTGAATTCGATGAAAGTCATATCCCATAGATCAATGTAATGAAAAATCACCGAAAAGGTAGTGGTCAGATTATGGGATTAAAGATCGGGTCTGTTGAGATCTTTTTCCAAAGCAACTCTCAGGGACCTCCGATTACAAACTCGGGATCATGTTCTGCTTTGCGACAGAAGTCGTGTTTCTCATTCCCCATGCGACATATTTTCGTGGCCTCTTCGATCCCTGTTACCTTAGGATATCACTATTACTGGCAGAAACTGGATGCAGTCCGTGTTATATCAATACTTATCGGCCGTATTATATGCGGTTGTCTGATAGCTATAGCGCGCCAATGTTAGCCCGTTTTCAATATCTAGGCTCTATATATCACCAGCAGCCAGGACTCCGAGAGATCGCGGAACTGAGTTCATTAACATAAAGTGTAGGTATTCTAGGTCGCGGTTGAAAGTGTGGCTAGACCGCCCACATATGTTTCGCTCATGTTTATAATGTCAGAACATAGCTGCCACGTCGACAAAAGGCGATAGAATGTATGCTATATATGACATGTTAGGCAATGCGAGCAGGTCGCTTGCACAATCGTGCTATCCTTCTCAACATGAGATCTCGTGTTAACTCATTGTCAGTATTGTGTTAGTAGAGACAATGTGACAGTGTTCCTATTGCTTAGAAATATTAGAACCAATACAGTTCCTATATCTGCACGACAGTGAATCGGCGTTGCAACTATGATGACGTGGTCAGTCTGCGCGGGACTGGAAGTTTTCGTCGGTAACTTAGCTTGGTCGGGATGTTCAAGTTGCGAAAATGATTCATTGCTATGACGAACGAAGCTTGCGGCTGTCGTTATGGAGTCAGCTACGATAACGTGTCAAAGCCACAAGGGATCTATCTGGCTGGAAGTGGATGTTTTGAGGGTGGCTGGTCACGGGTCTCGCCCTGATCTTAGTATTGACGCCATCTCTAAAAGCCGGCTATTTTCGCGTTGAGTTGGAAAAATATGCCAAACGACTACAAGACGGCCCAAAATCCCGCTCTTAGGTCAGGCAGCGCCCTGCTATCTCGGAGAATACTAGAGTCGACCGTTAACAGACACGTCTTCTAACAATTCATGCGTCCATCACGTGACGGTGAGGATGTCTAGATACAGTCACTAGTCAAAAGTTTTGTTCGCGAAGCGATTTCCTATCAAAAGTCACCCTCTATGTAGCTGAATTCTTAATAACAACGCATGTATATTATTTTATATCTAAAGTATATATAGAACTTTATAATGCCTATAATATATTAAATCTATAAGTATTAGATTTAAGGACTATTTAGCTTTATCTCTAATAAATTTTAATAATAAACGTAATTAATTACCTCTATATTCCCTATTTTTCTCCTTTTATAGAGAGTGTATATACTAAGTAGTTATACCTAAGCTTTATACTATAATATAGTATCGCGTACTCTTACTACTATACTATAGATCTACTAGTATACTCTTTCTAGGCACGTACCTTATACTTAATAATCTAATAGGATCCTAATAAATACTTAATAGATAATATTATATATAATAACGTATCCTATAAGCGAGTTAGATATATAGATAAGTTAGATACTCTACTAAGACCCTATTAAAATATATAGTCTACTATACTATTAACGTAATATCTTAATAATATAACGACTTACTAGCTTTAAAAGAGGCTTAATTATAGCTTACGATTTAGGCTATTAAGAAAGACGGGATACCTACGTAGTAATATCCTATAGCTATCTATAATATCTCGTATATAATACTAAGTAATTAATATACTAGAAAGATATTTTAATGCGACTATAACCCTAACTTAATAAAGCTACTTAAGATAGAAGAGGAGGTTATTATTAAGAATATTCTTAACCTTAATAAGTAAGAATATACGCCCTAGCTTACTACTATAAAAGATATAGCTAATTCTCTACTTACTAAGTACTACTAAGACCTAGTTAGCTAGAACTAGGCTATAACCTTTATTAAATACTTACCTAAGCTCAAAGTTAAGTTTAATCAAAAGTATAACTATAAGAGAGTATTCTATAAGGATCTAAAGGTTCTATAAGGCTAGTTCTACTAAGTATAGAATATAAAAGCTAAGTATAGTATTCTTAATAAGGATACCTATAACTTTAATAAGTATTAGATATAAGTAAGGATATATAATACTATATTATAGTATATTTATTATTAAAATTTATTAAAGATTAAGCTAAAGAGCCCTTAAATCTAATAATAAGATAGGTTTTATAATAGGCTAGATATTAACTAGAGCTATTATTATAAGTTCTAAGTATTAAGGATAACTAAAAACTATTTAGGAGAGTAATTAAGAGTAGATAATAGTTATCTAGGATATTAATATAATAGAGTAGGTAATCCTACCCTTTATTATCTTCTAGGGTAAGTACTACCTCTCTACCTAGTATAAGGAGGATAGCCTACCTTATAACTAGGTTATTACTATCTCTAAGAATAGCTAGATAATAAAAAAGCTTAGCCTATAGTAGTTAAAGTACTTTAATAACTATATAAAGAAGAGGGTTACTAGTAGCTACTAACTACTTATTATTAATTACTATAAAAGCTATAACTTACTTAAATTCTAGAAGTACTATAAAGATAATTATATTATTACTATCTATATACCTCCTTACTTATTATATATACTATAGCTACTTAATATAGGTTATTTTATACCTTTAAAGATAGAGTATAGATACTAAGCTAAGAATCTAATATATAGCTATATTAACTATATTATAAAAACTAAGTTCTTACTATACTTTATTACTACTTTTAAGGCTATAATTATAGAGAGTAATATTATAGAAGGATTTAGAAGTATAGGCTTAGTTCCTTTTAACTTAAAGGTAGTAATATTAAAGCTTAATATTAAGTTATATACTTCTATACTACCTTCTATAGAAGACCTCCCTTAGTACTACCTTAGAGTTAGGGTTATAATTAATACTAGTAAAAGAGGGGATTTAAAGGTATCTAGATAACTTACTAACTAGTATAATTAATATACTTAAAAAGCTAGTAAAAGGGATAGTATTAGTAGTATATAAGCTTATATTAGTATAGAAGGAGAATACTACTCTTTAAGTAGCTAATAAGGCTACTATATAATATAAATTATATAAAAGAAAGTAAGTATAGAAGGAGGGTACCCTAATAGTTAAAGAGGGCTTAGGTTTAACTCTACTTAAAGAGTTTAGTATATATAGTAATAGTAAGAAGGTAAAGAAGAGAGTACGCGCTAATATAGGTAAGCCTAGTTAAAGGCGCTATAGACGCTATAGTAAGGGTTAGTATAACTTATATATATATAAGTAGGTAGTAGAAGAGATTTCTAAATAAATTAGCTTATTAGGATTTCTAATTACTATCCTTAATAGTATTCTACGGTTATATAGGGTATAGAATTTTAATAGGGTCTTAGTAGAGTATCTAACTTACCTATATATCTAACTTACTCATGTATCTAACTCGCCTATAGGGTATATTATACTTAATATTAATTAATATAAATATATAGTTATTAAGTTATTTAGCTCTGTAAAGAGTAATATTTTGGGGAGTCTTAGTACGGAATTTTCTTTGTAAATAAAACTTTTGACCTAGTACTATATTAGTCTACGTCTTCAAGGTGGAATCTTCCGCTGCAATCCTCTCGCATGCAGGTCCTAGTGTCTGACTCTAGATCATCATCTATTCATCTAGAGCTGCTGTGAACCTTATCGTAATTTCCCGACGGAAAACGATGGCCGTACAAAAATCTAGACTTTACTATGTAATACTTAGCATATGCGTTCCTTAGCTAGGTGCACGTGCACCGTTATCCCCGCTAGGTATTAGCGCGAGCACAGTTCAGGTGAGGCGAGGTAGGTGAGGCGAGGTGAAGCAAGCGAGCGAATCAGCTGTTGAGAAAGTCCGGCGAGGGCTGAGTGGATAAGGTAGCTCTAGCCGCGATTTACCAAATGAATGAGTAGTCTGGCATCAATATTCTCCAATAACTGTTTTAAATCATGCATTGACGCCCCACTTCGCCTCGTCACAAGTAGAAGCGAGGGAACATCTAACAGTTTCTGATACGTAAAGTGGGCCACTAGAAAACATTACTGGGTCTGGCCGCAACTCTTCTCGCATATCGTCTATATAATGAAGCAGTGTTCTAGCAGTAATGCCAAACCACAAAATATTCTTCATTACACTTCCCACTATGACATCTCGGAGATCACCCTATTTTAATTCAACTGCCCAAAACTGGCAATCAGATGATACAGTGTTGGGCTCTGAAAAAGCCTACTCTTTCCACCAGCAGCTTCCAGGCTATACGCCTACGCCTCTTCATTCACTCAAGGCCGTCGCAGATGAGCTGGGCTTGAAAGCCGTTTACTTGAAAGATGAGACCAGTCGCCTTCATCTTCCATCTTTCAAAGTCTTGGGGGCATCGTGGGGTGCTTTTCGAGCACTAACGAATCGTCTTGGACTCCCTCTCGAGTCTGATCTCACAACTGTTCAAGACGCAATGCGTTCGAAACCAGACACTCTATTTGCTGCTACAGATGGAAACCATGGTCGTGCGGTTGCCTGGATAGGCTCTTTACTTGGGGCTAGGGTAGAAATATTTGTGCCTAAAGGATTAGATCAGATGACCCAGCAGCGCATTAAAAATGAGGGTGCCAGAGTGACACAACTGAATGCGAGCTACGACGAGGTAGTTCGTGTCGCTTGCAAAAAAGCAAAGGAATTAGGAGGTGTCCTTGTGCAAGACACAGCTTTTTCAGGCTACGAAGAAATTCCAAAAGTAAGTTGCAGGATTCATCCCATTCATGCGTATAGCTAATCATCCTCAGTGGATCGTTGAGGGTTACACAACAATGATGCGCGAGATTGACGACCAGATCGAGCAAAGAGCCGACTTGGTCATTGCGCCTGTTGGTGTAGGTTCTTTCGCACAGGCGGTAGTCACCCACTCCAAGAGCCAGGGCCGTAGAACAAAGGTTCTTACTGTAGAGCCAGACACTGCAGCATGTCTATGGAAGAGTCTGGTCCGGGGCTCTCTTATCTCCACTGAGACAACTCACACCATTCTGACAGGGCTTGACTGTGGCAGTGTTTCGGAGCTAGCCTGGCCCATCCTGAAAGCTGGTATTGATGCGAGTGTCACCATCTCTGACTTCGAAGCACATAAGGCACTGGAATACCTAAAGTCTCAAAATATATCTGCAGGGCCTTGCGGGGCGGCCGGTCTAGCCGCTCTGCGTCGCTTGTCTCCGACCGAAAAGCATGCTCTCCAGCTTGGAGATACTTCCACGGTAGTTCTGCTATGTACCGAAGGAGAAAGAGAATATGATATTCCGCGCTCAGTTTTCATCGAGGATCCTGTTTCTCTCACCCAGGCACTGGTGCAGATTGACTCTGCAAACCCCGGCGGTGGAATAGTCCCCGGGTCTGGGGAAGCGGAAATTGCCAGATATGTTGCTGCCTGGCAAGAACACCGCGATATTGAAACTCACTGGATTGAACCCACTCCTGGAAGGCCATCAGTCATTGGGGTTGTCCGTGGGTCCGGAGGAGGCAAGTCTTTGATGTTGAATGGACACATCGATACAGTCACTTTGTCTGGATACGACGGAGATGCTCTTAGTGGACATGTACAAGATGGCAAGCTATACGGACGTGGCTCCGCTGACATGAAGGGAGGAGTTGCTGCAGCCCTTATTGCGCTTATGAGAGCAAAGAAAGAGTGCTTGAAGGGTGACGTTATTTTCACTGGCGTGGCCGACGAAGAAGATCTTAGCATCGGTACTGAACAAGTACTTGCTATTGGATGGCGCGCAGATGGGGCTATTGTCTCAGAGCCAACCAATCTAGACATGATCGTCGCTCACAAAGGCTTCATCTGGCTCGAAGTCGATATACATGGAGTTGCTGCCCACGGTTCACGACCAGCTGAGGGTGTTGACGCCATATCCAAAGCTGGATATTTCTTAGTAGAGCTAGACAAACTTGCGCATGCGCTCGCGTCGGAGCCTCCCAATACACTACTTGGTCCTCCTAGCGTACACGCGTCCAAGGTACAAGGTGGAGAAGAGCCTGCGTCATACCCGGCAAAATGCACTATTTCTATAGAATGGCGAACGCTACCTGGAGAGTCTGATGAATTGGTAAAGGGCCGATTAGAGGATATCTTGCAGAGTATGGTGGAAAAAGTACAGGACTTCTCATATGACATCAGGGTCGTCTTTTCTCGCCTACCTTTTAGTATTTCCGAAGACCATCCGTTCGTGTCGACCTGTCGGCAGCAAATCGAAAAGACTCGGGGGCAAGATATACAGGGACGTGGACTGTCATTTTGGACGGATTCCGCGCTACTTTCTGAAAAGGGCATTCCTGTAATATTGTATGGTCCAAAGGGGGATGGGTTACATGCGAAAACCGAGTGGGCAGACGTTCAGTCCATCAATACGGTAGCCGACACGTTGTTTGGTATTGCGAAAGAATTCTGCACATAGAGTAGACGTCAGCTTACTGGTTTTGTTATCAATATATATCTTGTCATGGGAAAGCTGGCCCTATTTCATATGTCTTAAGTATAATTATAAAGAAGGAGAACGTGGACGAAGTTGATTCTAATAAATGTACCTAGCTAAATAAACATACTAACTAAATGGTAATCTATTCTAGCGGCGCAATATAAAGCTTAAGCATAAACCATGCTAGACAAAACAGATTTTAGTAATATGTTAAGAATTGAGTGCTTGATAGAAACCTATGCAAATCCAATATATCTAGTAAGCAGAGTTGCTAACAAGCCGGCCACGCCGGCTAATGCTTTCGGCCTGGCCGGCCTAGTTTACGCCAACCAACGGCCTAGCCTAGCTGGCCTAAGTAGTAGAAAGAGCGTGGCCTAGTAGGCCTAGCCTAGGAAAAGCCTAAAAAGCCTAAATTAGTATTACTAATCTAATTTCTTAAATACTAATTAGCCTATTTCTTTATCTAATTATTTATCTTCCTCTAGCTATTCCTAAAGCTTATATACTTTATTAATAGTATTACTACTAAGAGAGGAGGTATTTAAATTTTTATTATCTAAGTAGATTAGTAATACGCCTATAATAAGGGTATTAACTTACCTATAAAGTCTTTACTAATCTAGCTCCTAGCTAAGAGGATATAATAGTAATAGCTATATCTATACCTAATCTATAGTTATAGTTACGATTAGAGTAATAGGCCCTAATAATAATAGTAAGTATATAGGAATACTAGATTAGCACTATAGGCTACCTCTTATAAGGTAAGAGAGTTAGATTATATACGCTTTAAAGTATAATAATATATTATAATAGTTATTATCGCGTATAGAAGATAGTATTCGCTAGTATCCTATAGGCTAAATATAGTTAGTAGCTAAGAGTAATATATAAATTTAATTAGGTTTAGCGCTATAATATAGAAAATTAGATCTAGTATAGTGCTATAAATAGGTGAAATTACTATAGGGTCAAAATTTTTTTAGCTATTTTTTTAAGCCTATCTTATAGAATCCGATAACAGAATCCTATTAATAGTCTTCTTTTTACTCTATAAGGTGTTATTATTAAGTTATAACTATTAAAGGGTAGTGTTTTCACTATAGTAGCCTAAACGGGTAAGGTAAGCTAGTAGTAACGAGAGAACGTAGGCTTTAGCAACCTACACTCAACACTATATAAGACTATATATAGGTATCTAGGATATTTAGAGAGATAGGAAGGAGCGTTTTCTATACTTATATATATAGTAATATAGTATTTAAAGTGCGTATAGAGATAGAATAGCTACCTACTAGCGCATTTATTTTAACGCTACGCCTAAAATGTATTTATTTAGAATTCCTAAAATAGATTTAATTTAGAAAAGTTTAGATCTTTTAGAATTATATAGGCTTAATCTATAGTATATAGTATTAGGACCTTATTACTAGTCTTATTTCTACTCTACGAGGTGCTATTATTAAGTTATCGCTACTAAAAGGGTAGTATTCTTATAGTTGCGGGCGAAATAAGTAATATAAGCTAGTAGCAGTAAAATACAGACTATAGAACCTACCTATAACGCTGCGCGAGAGATATATATATACTAAAGTTATAAGTCTTCTCTACTACCGCGTATATAAGATTATAGTAAATTTAATCTATATTAGAAGAGACCTTAAAAAGTAAATAAGGTTTTAGGGGCTCTGAAGTGCTCCCTAAAGCAGCTTAATATTACTATATCTTCGCCCTATTCTTAAAGTAACCTACCTATAACTACTACTATACCTAGAGGACGCCCTAGGAAATATAAAAGTAAGCTTAAAGCTCTAGACGCTAAGAAATATAGTAATCGTATATAATACCTACAAAAAACGCAATAGATAGCGCTAGTCGAGTTTATCGTGTACTAGCTAAACCTCTATAGCAGCGTACCTACTAAGACTACCCTAGATTAAACCTTCGTATTTTATCGAATATCGCTATTCCTATAGAGCTGGTATATAACGAAGAAAGTAGGCCTAAGGAGACGTAGGCGAATATTATACAGTCTATTAAGGAGTGTAATTTAGGCGAGGATTTTAATATATAGGCTAGGAAGGCTATAGAAGAGGAAAATAAGCTGCGCTATAAGCAAGACGAGTATAAGGCTACTATCTAGAGGAGAATAGCTAAGATATAGCCTATAGCAGTACTAGGCAGAGAAGATTTAGAACCCGTGCTCGCGCTATACAGGGACGCTATAGGGATATATAATAGAGTAGAAAATAATATAACTAATACACTAGGTAAAGGAGCACCTTAAATTTAATATGCGCGACCTCTGCTTAGTATACCTAGTAAGCGTATACGTGTATAATTAAATTCAGGACGTCTATAGGAGAGCTTCCCTACCTAGATAAATATACTACTCTTATAGATATAAGCAGTACTACAGCCCCAGTTACCTCGCGCTGGGTTAAATACAGCTAGCGCTAAGCCTACGGTAGTAAGGGCACTAACACTCTAGCAGGTTTAATATACGACGTTAAGTGCGACACCAACGCGTACTAAATCGCTAGTAGATAGTACTCTACCGCATAACGCTAAGGAGAGCACAGTTATTAAGCTCGCGAAGTAACTTCGTAATTTTTAGGGCTATACTTATGAATAGTATAGTAAGGTAGAGCGAACGCACTAAGCTTACTATTAGCGCGGTAATATATATCCTACGTGCTTATTAATACAGCAGATTACGCAGCTAATACGCGGTGAAGGGGAGGGACGAACACCCTTACTAGATATACTAGGCGATCTAAAGCTAATAAAGCCTATGGATCTACTAGCTAGCCTAGACTATTATAGTATTTTTAAAGGTATTACGCGAGGCTTAGAAAGTAATTTACTAGCTAACCTATATCTCTCGCAGTATTAAACTAGTACTAAGCAGCGAGCGGTACAGACTACGTTTAATATTAATAGTCTTTATTATTTCCCTAGTAGCCTTAGAGTAGCTTAGCTTAGTATTAACTAGCTTCCTTAGTCCTATTCCTTCCTTAACTTAGCGGTAGATATATATTTTAGTCTTTCTATACCTACCTATAATAAGCGTAATAAAGTTATATAACGAAATATTCCTTTATATAAGATACTCTATTATTATTTTAGTTCTATTATTAGGTTAGAGTCTTTATTTATTTATATTTTTTTCCCTAGCCTACGCCTTAAAAGCTAGTACTAATATTCCAATTTCCTTAGTACGTAGGACTAGGAACTCTAGTACGATGCAGTCCTTATCCCTACCCTAACTAAGGTAATAGGTTTATCTAACGTGCTTTAGTATCTCCCTATCTTAGCGCATATCATAAAACTTAATATATTAGTACTATCTATAGAGAGTTTCGCGAGAAAAGAATTAGTAAGAGAATAGCTTCTAAGATACGTACTCTAGCTATAGCACCTTAACTTACTATAGAGTTAGATTCGTAAGAGAGTAGCTAATAACCCTAGTTTTAAGAGGTTTAGCGACGCTACGCTATTTATACACACTAAAAATACTAAGCTTAAGTATATAGGTAGTAGTCTACCTTTAGCGTACACGCGATAGCAGCGTTACTAGGAATAGGTAATAGATAAATAATTCTATAGTAAGGACTAAATATATATTAACCTTAGTAAGTAGGTAACCTCTAAAGATAGCGCGCTTCCCTATAATACTATACCTGATAGTAATAAAGCGGAGGTATATTTATAGCGGTGGTACTGTCTTAAGGCCTACGCGGATAAGCGGGTAGTACTTCTAGTAGATAGAAAGTATATAAGAGGAAGTCCTAGAGTGACAACTTACTAATAGGTAATAACGCGAGATTTAATAGGGTAGACACTATTTACTATACCGCATAGATAGGAAAATATAGATAGATTAGTATACTCGCAGTTCTACGCGCTTATTAAAACACCTTTTAACATATCTAAGACGTACGTCTTCTATTATAATATACTCGAAAACCTTACGCTTAACCTAGGCTACGTTTAGTCTCTATAGTAATAGGGGGGTAGCGTAAACTTTTTAAGTAAGGTATATTAGCTAGTATACCTACACAGTAAAAGGCGTGCGCATACAAACTTAGTAGATAACTAGTAGAAGTTATATAGGATCCGTAAAGAGTATTATATCTTAATAAGTATAATAGACTAGATTAATAAGCTATAGTACTAATAGGACCTATACGATAATACGATTAATAATGCGGTTAGACTACTACTATACTATATTGTACCTACTAAAGAGCTCCTTAGGTTCTTATATACGTAGATTAATAAATACTACTTCCTCTTTAAGTATACACTTACGCATACCGCTAGGACGTACTCGCTACTAGAGACTATAGTTATAGTAGCGGCACTACGGGCGTTACGGTTCTACTATAGTAGTAGTATAATATAGAGAGAGTCGCTGCTATATAAGGACTAATAGGAGTAGAACCGCAGTATCTATATTATAGTACGAGAGGGTTTAGGGATGTAGGAGATAATAGAGCGATATAGTCTTAGGTAGTTCCTACCTAAATTTAACTAGACTACGCGTTAAATTGTACTACTATATAGTGATAATATACTAATTAGGACGCTACTTATACATAACGAGTATAAGCGACGATAGCGAGCGGTTAAAGACTTACGCGATGTATTTATTTAATTTAACTAGGCTAAGGGCTAGTATAGGTAGTATAATATATTAGAGAACTACTAACTATATTAAGCATAGCTTGAGTACCTATATATACTAAATATTAAGTAATTTAATATAGATGTATAGAGTGCTATATATACTACTAATAAGCGATATAAGGAGCTTTACCTAAGGTAAGCGAATAAGATAGTAAGATTAAGTTTTACTATAAGGGTATACAAGATCTTTTTCTAGTTAATAGTATAATCTAGCCGCTAACCTAGTTAGGGGAATAAAATATAGTTTAAGCAGGCGGCTAAGCTTTTAGATTTTCTCTTTCACTAGAACGACAGGAATAAGCGACAGGGCTAGGAGAATAAGCCCTACTAGCTAATCCTATAGCAGAGCTTTAAGCTAATTAAGCGAAAGCTTAGGCGACGTAAAGTAAAGTAATAGTAGAGAAGTTTTTATTCCTTATATAGGTAATACACTAGATCCTACCCTATCCATCTAGTAGTGCGCTAATTGCGCATACTAAGTAAAGCTACAATAGAACCTTAGGCGCAGGATAATATAGTTTTCAGCCGTATATATATATCTAGACTACGTAGACCTCCTATTCAAGACTAATCTAATAACACTATACTATACAATCTAGAGAGCGTACTAGCGAATTAGAGGGGATAGCAACGTAAGAGAGTATAGCTAGGGTATATAAGAGCTAATTAAGAGCTACTAAGCGTAAGGTATAATTAGCGATAGCGATTATACTATAGTTAATAAGTATTAGATTACTAGTAGGACTAGTATAGGCACGAAAGGGTTGTAGGTGTATAGGAGAGATTATTAGTACCTAGCTTATGCATAAGGGAGGAGATTAGTATAAGAGCCTTAATAAGCTAGATAAGTTTATAGTAGAATTAGTAGTAGAATATAGTATAGCGGGAGAGAGAGAAGAACGACAAAGATTTGCAACAGCTAGTATAGCTAGTAGTAGTTTTCGTCATTCTCTATCTATTAGGGATATATTCCTATAATATTTAAGTAGGAGTAGAAGCGTATACCAGCTATTATCTTATATATAGTTATATTAGACTATTCTATACTTAAAAGATAGCGTAGTTTCCTTTTTAAAGATTAGAAAAATAATAATTTAAGTTTATTTCTCTAATACTAGAATATCTTAGAAGATTTAAAAACTATTATAAGTCTTATACGGAGAACCCGTATTAGGGATAACTATATAGTATAGATAAGGATATTTAATTAATAGAGTCGGCCAGCGAGATATAAGTAAGATATACTAGTTTTTATATATATAGGAAGGTAGGCAAGTCTATTATATTTAGTTATAAGTAGTATACGGTAGCCGTTATTTATTAAGGTCTATAGGGGAGGATAAAGGTATGGGTTATAGGCGGCTCTCTTAGCTATATAGTAGGGTAGATCTCTTAGCCTTATATCTTTATCTTTTAATAGTTTACTTCTCCTACTTAACTATATACTAGCTCTTAGATATAATATTACTAGGCTTACCTAACGTAGCGCGGCTTATCTAAGACCGCCTTAAGAAAGTATAGGAGTAGTTTCTAGCTTTACACCCTTATATACTTAATAAGTTCTAAGTAGTAATAGATAAGCTTTCTACTATTATAAAAGTATATTAGGAAGCTATAGAGAGATTACTAGTATAAGACGAACTATATAATACGGCTGCAGTATTAAAGGAAGTTAAGCGTGCTCTCGATTAGGCTGAATATATAAGCCCCTAGTAATAGTTTTTAGTAATATACTTACTAAGAGTAGTTTTAGAAAAGGTTAAGGCTAATCCTATACCTACTTAGTATACTCTACTCTTCCGTGCACATAAATATAGTGTTATAGCTTAGGCTAGAGTCTACGACTTAAATGTACGTGAAGTAGTATTTAATAACGTATATTAGCAGCGAGTTACTATACAAGCCTTCGTATAGTCTATAGGGAGGTACCTAGGAAAATTAGATATAAAAATAAAGACTAGAAAAGATATAAGAACGAAGTTTACATTAATAAGTCTAATACTAGAATAGACTCTTTATTTAATAGGCTAAAAGTTACGAGAGTAGGGAGAAGGAGATTAGGTTAGCTTCATAATCTTTAATCTTATAAGGCTAACTACTACTCTGGGTATAACTATATTTTAAGTATAGGATATACTTAATTTTATTAAGGCGAGTAGTGAGCGTATATTAATTAATCTACGTTACTAATAATAGGCGAAAAACTATAATAAGTATATTATTATAGGTTGAGACATGAATAGGTGAAATTACTATAGGGTCAAAAAAAATTTAGCTATTTTTTTAAGCCTATCTTATAGAATCCGATAACAGGATCCTATCAATAGTCTTCTTTTTGCTCTACAAGGTGTTGTTGTTGAGTTATGACTGTTGAAGGGTGGTGTTTTCACTATGGTGGCCCAAACGGGTAAGGCAAGCTAGCAGCAACGAGAGAACGTAGGCTTTAGCAACCTGCACTCAACGCTATGTGAGACTATATGTAGGTGCCTAGGACATTCAGAGAGATAGGAAGGAGCGTTTTCTATACTTGCATATGTAGCAATATAGTATTCAAAGTGCGTGTAGAGATAGAATAGCTACCTACTGGCGCATTTGTTTTGACGCTACGCCTAAAAGGTATTTATTTCGGAATTCCCAAAACAGATTTAATTCGGAAAAGTTCAGATCTTTTAGAATCATGTAGGCTTAATCTATAGTATACGGCATTAGGACCTTATTGCTAGTCTTGTTTCTACTCTGCGAGGTGCTGTTGTTGAGTTATCGCTACTGAAAGGGTAGTGTTCTTGTGGTTGCGGGCGAAATAAGCAATGCAAGCTAGTAGCGGCGAAATGCAGACTACAGAACCTACCTACAACGCTGCGCGAGAGCATGCATATGTGCCAAAGTTATGAGTCTTCTCTACTGCCGCGTATGTAAGATTATGGTAAATTCAATCTGTGTTGGAAGAGACCTTAAAAAGCAAATAAGGTTTCAGGGGCTCCGAAGTGCTCCCTGAAGCAGCTCGATATTACTGCATCTTCGCCCTGTTCTTAAAGTGACCTACCTACAACTGCTGCTATGCCTAGAGGACGCCCCAGGAAATATGAAAGCAAGCTTGAAGCTCTAGACGCTAAGAAACAAAGTGATCGTATGCGATACCTACAAAAAACGCAACGGATAGCGCCAGTCGAGTTTATCGCGTACCAGCCGAACCTCTACAGCGGCGTGCCTACTGAGACTGACCCTAGATCGAACCTTCGTATTTCGTCGAATATCGCTATTCCCATAGAGCCGGTACACAACGAAGAAAGCAGGCCTGAGGAGACGTGGGCGAATATTGTACAGTCTGTCGAGGAGTGCAATTTGGGCGAGGATTTTAATGTACAGGCTAGGAAGGCTATAGAAGAGGAAAACGAGCTGCGCCATGAGCAAGACGAGTACGAGGCTGCCATCCAGAGGAGAATGGCCGAGATACAGCCCATGGCAGTACCGGGCGGAGAAGATTTGGAACCCGTGCTCGCGCCATGCAGGGACGCCATGGGGACATATGATGGAGTAGAAAATAATGTGACTGATACGCCAGGCAAAGGAGCACCTCGAATTCAATGTGCGCGACCTCTGCTTAGTACACCTAGTGAGCGCACACGTGCACAATCAAATTCGGGACGTCCACGGGAGAGCTTCCCTACCCAGACAAATATGCTACTCTCATGGATGCAAGCAGCACCACAGCCCCGGTCGCCTCGCGCTGGGTCAAATGCAGCTAGCGCTGAGCCTACGGTAGTAAGGGCACCAACACTCCAGCAGGTTCAATGTACGACGTTGAGTGCGACACCGACGCGTGCTGAATCGCCAGCAGATAGTACTCTACCGCATAACGCCGAGGAGAGCACAGTTGTTAAGCTCGCGAAGCAACTTCGTAATTTTCAGGGCTGTACTCACGAACAGCACAGCGAGGCAGAGCGAACGCACCAAGCTCACCATCAGCGCGGTGATGTACATCCTGCGTGCTCATCAATACAGCAGATTACGCAGCTGATACGCGGTGAAGGGGAGGGACGAACACCCTTACCGGATGTACTAGGCGATCCAAAGCTAATGAAGCCTGTGGATCTGCCAGCTGGCCTAGACTGTCGTGGTATTTTTGAAGGCATTGCGCGAGGCTCGGAAAGTAATTTACCAGCCAACCTATGTCTCTCGCAGCATCAAACTAGTGCTAAGCAGCGAGCGGCACAGACTACGTTTGATATCGACAGTCTTTGTTGTTTCCCCAGTAGCCTTGGAGTGGCTCGGCTTGGTATTAACTGGCTTCCTCGGTCCCATTCCTTCCTCAACTTAGCGGCAGACATACATTTCAGTCTTTCTGTATCTGCCTATGATAAGCGTAATGAAGTCACACAACGAAATGTTCCTTTGCATAAGATACCCCATTATTGTTTTGGTTCTGTTGTTGGGTTGGAGTCTTTGTTTATTTATATTTTTTTCCCTAGCCTACGCCTTGAAAGCCAGTACCGACATTCCAATTTCCTTGGTACGCAGGACCAGGAACTCTGGTACGATGCGGTCCTTATCCCTACCCTGACTGAGGTGATAGGTTCGTCCAACGTGCTTCAGCATCTCCCTGTCTCAGCGCATGTCGTGAAACTCGATGCATTGGCACTATCTACAGAGAGTTTCGCGAGAAAAGAATCGGCGAGAGAACAGCTTCTAAGATACGTGCTCCAGCCACAGCACCTTGACTTGCTATGGAGTCGGATTCGTGAGAGAGTGGCTGACAACCCTGGTTTTGAGAGGTTTAGCGACGCTACGCTGTTTATGCACGCCAAAAACACCAAGCTCGAGTACATGGGTAGTAGTCTGCCTTCGGCGTACACGCGATGGCAGCGTTGCTGGGAACAGGCAACGGATGAACAATTCTATAGCAAGGACCGAACGTATGTTGACCTTGGCAAGCAGGTGACCTCTGAAGATAGCGCGCTTCCCTATGATACTATACCTGACAGCAACGAAGCGGAGGTATATTTGTGGCGGCGGTGCTGTCTCAAGGCCTACGCGGACAAGCGGGTAGTACTTCTAGCAGATAGAAAGCATGCAAGAGGAAGTCCCAGAGTGACGACTTACCAATGGGCAATGACGCGAGATTCAACGGGGCAGACACTGTTCGCTGTACCGCATGGACAGGAAAACATGGATGGATTGGTGTACTCGCAGTTCTACGCGCTCATCAAAACACCTTTCGACACATCTAAGACGTACGTCTTCCATCATGATGCACTCGAAAACCTCGCGCTTGACCCAGGCTACGTTCGGTCTCTGTGGCAACAGGGGGGTGGCGTGAACTTTTAAGTAAGGTGTGTCAGCTAGCATACCTACACGGCAAAAGGCGTGCGCACGCGAACTTAGTAGACAACCGGTGGAAGTCGTATGGGATCCGTGAAGAGCATCGCATCTCAATGAGCATGATAGACCAGATCAACGAGCTGTGGTGCCAATGGGACCTGTACGATGATACGATTGACGATGCGGTTGGACCACTACCGTACTACATCGTGCCCACCAAAGAGCTCCTTGGTTCTTATATGCGCAGATTAATAAATACTGCTTCCTCTTTGAGCATACACTTGCGCATACCGCCAGGACGTACTCGCTGCCGGAGACCATAGTTATGGTAGCGGCACTGCGGGCGTTGCGGTTCTGCTACAGCAGTAGTATGATGCGGAGAGAGTCGCTGCTATATAAGGACCGATGGGAGCAGAACCGCGGTGTCCATGTTGTGGTACGAGAGGGTTTAGGGATGCAGGAGACAATAGAGCGATGTGGTCTTGGGTGGTTCCTACCTAAATTCAACTGGACTACGCGTCGAATTGCACCACCACATGGCGACAATATGCTAATTGGGACGCTACTTATGCACGACGAGTACAAGCGACGATGGCGAGCGGTTAAAGACTTACGCGATGTGTTTGTTCGATTTAACCAGGCCGAGGGCTGGTACGGGCGGTATAACATGTCGGAGAACCGCCGACTGTGTCAAGCATGGCTCGAGTACCTGCATGTGCTGAATATTGAGCAATTTGATGCAGATGTGTGGAGTGCTATGTGTGCTGCCGACAAGCGACATAAGGAGCTCTCACCTAAGGCAAGCGAACAAGATGGCAAGATCAAGTTTTGCTACAAGGGTATGCGAGATCTTTTTCTAGTCAACGGTGTAATCCAGCCGCCACACCTGGTCACGGGGAATAAAATGCAGTTTGAGCAGGCGGCTAAGCTTTTAGATTTTCTCTTTCGCTGGAACGACGGGAATAAGCGACAGGGCTGGGAGAACAAGCCCTACCGGCTGATCCTACGGCGGAGCTTTGAGCTGATCGAGCGAAAGCTCGGGCGACGCAAAGTAAAGCAATGGTGGAGCGAGTTTTTGTTCCTTGTACAGGTGACACACTGGATCCTACCCTATCCATCCAGCAGTGCGCTGATTGCGCACACTAAGCAAAGCTACCGACAGAACCTTAGGCGCAGGATGATGTGGTTTTCAGCCGTATATGCACATCCAGACTACGTAGACCTCCCGTTCAAGACCAATCCAATGACGCTGTACCGTGCAATCTGGAGAGCGTACCGGCGAATTGGAGGGGATGGCGACGTAAGAGAGCATAGCTGGGGCATACAAGAGCTGATTGAGAGCTGCCGAGCGCAAGGTGTGATTAGCGATGGCGATTATGCTATGGTTAAAAGTATTGGATTGCTGGTAGGACTAGTATAGGCACGAAAGGGTTCGTAGGTGTGTGGGAGAGATCATTAGTGCCTAGCTTGCGCATGAGGGAGGAGATCAGCGATAAGGGCCTTGATGAGCTAGATGAGTTTATAGCAGAATTAGTAGTAGAATATAGTGTAGCGGGAGAGAGAGAAGAACGACAAAGATTTGCAACAGCTAGTATGGCTGGTGGCAGTTTTCGTCATTCTCTGTCTATTAGGGATATATTCCTACAATATTCAAGTGGGAGTGGAAGCGTATACCAGCCATCATCTTATATATAGTTACGTTAGACTATTCTATACTTAAAAGACAGCGTAGTTTCCTTTTTAAAGATTAGAAAAATAATAATTTAAGTTCATTTCTCTAATGCCAGAATATCTTAGAAGATTTAAAAACTATTATAAGTCTTATGCGGAGAACCCGTATTAGGGATAACTATATAGTATAGATAAGGATGTTAAATTAATAGAGTCGGCCAGCGAGATATAAGTGAGATGTACCGGTTTTTGTATACATAGGAAGGTAGGCAAGTCTATTGTATTTAGTTATGAGTGGTATACGGTAGCCGTTATTTATTAAGGTCTATGGGGGAGGATGAAGGTGCGGGGTTACAGGCGGCTCTCTTGGCTCACGTGGTGGGGTAGATCCCTTAGCCTTGTGTCTTTATCTTTTGATAGTTTACTTCTCCCACTTAACTATATACCAGCTCTTAGATATGACGTTACCAGGCTCACCTGACGTAGCGCGGCTTGTCTAAGACCGCCTCAAGAAAGTACAGGAGCAGTTTCCAGCTTTACACCCTCGTACACTTGATGAGTTCTAAGTAGTAACGGATAAGCTTTCTACTATTGCAAAAGTATGTCAGGAAGCTATAGAGAGATTACTGGCACAAGACGAACCACACGATGCGGCTGCAGCATTAAAGGAAGTTGAGCGTGCTCTCGATTAGGCTGAATGTATAAGCCCCCAGCAATGGTTTTTGGCAATATACTCACCAAGAGTAGTTTTGGAAAAGGTCAAGGCCAATCCTATACCTACTCAGCATACTCTACTCTTCCGTGCACATAAACAAGTGCCACAGCTCAGGCTGGAGTCTACGACTCAAATGTACGTGAAGTAGTGTTTGACAACGTATATCGGCAGCGAGTTACTGTGCGAGCCTTCGTACGGTCTGTAGGGAGGCACCTGGGAAAATCAGATATAAAAATGAAGACTGGAAAAGACATAAGAACGAAGTTTACATCGATAAGTCTAATACTAGAATAGACTCTTCATTTGACAGGCCAAAAGTCACGAGAGCAGGGAGAAGGAGATCGGGTTAGCTTCGTAATCTTCGATCTCATGAGGCTGACTGCCACTCCGGGTGTAACTGTGTTTCGAGTACAGGATATACTTGATTTTGTCGAGGCGAGTAGTGAGCGTACATTAATCGATCCACGTTACCAATAATGGGCGAAAAACTGCGACGAGTATATTATTATGGGTCGGGACTTGAAGGGAGGGGTTGTACAGGTTAGGCCGTGGCCGGAGCTCCGATGCATGCTAATTATTAATAGGTCTTTTGCTAATGCATACACGCTAGGGCTGTACTACCAATTCAGAGATAAGGATATGTCTAGTGGTCCAGAGTTAGATTTTGAACAGGTATGTCAGATGGTAGTAGATTCAGCCCAGACACTAGCTGGTAAGGATAGTAATCATGTATATCTTGTACGGGACTTTACGAGGCTAATTTTACAACCTAGAGTTTAGTTTTAAGGTATTAAGGTAAGGGATACAGATAGAGATATGAAGGCAAGATATGAGGAAATTATAGAAGATGAGTTTAATAGCCAGATGGCCAGGTATCTATATAGAAAGAAATGGTATTAATATAGGTATTTATAGAGTATAGGTTCCTATTATATAGTTTATATAACTCTGTTACCATCTGCGCTTCATCGGTTACACCTTGCGTGCTACCGAATACACGTAGTTTTGATAAAGGTGCTAAAAGGGATCTAGAGTTGTTAGCAGCCAACCTTGTAACTCGGATGCTCTGGTTTTTCAAGCCAGACGCATTTCCGTGGAAAGAAGATGATGGAATGGTGCTTCGTATTCCGGAAATGACGAAAAAGATTAGTAAGTTGGACGTTGGGATGCTTTGGAGTAGTAGCTAATGTGGTTTGGGATGCCAACAGAGCATAAAGGTGTCAGCAACCGAATTCTACGGGAGTTAGGGTGGGTAGAAGTGATAGGAAGCCGGGACAGCCCTCGAAATAACGAGGTAAAGCTGCAAGCGGAGCAGGAGCTGATAGGGTTGCGGAGGGAACTTTTAGGGTTGAGGAAGGACGCAGATGGGTTATTAGGCGGATTTTCCGTAGCCATGATCGGGCGTGGGTTGAGCGGTGCTCGTCGATTATAAGAGAGATCGACTAAGGATGTTAGTATCGCCTGTTCCCTGTTGATAAGCCGTTTAATTGAATTACTAAGACCGCCCATCTGAAATCGCGCACACTGCAGCAACTGTCTTCTATCTAGCGAGAGTGGAGGCCCAATGGATGCTGAGAGGGGTATATGTGGTTTGGGAGCGTCGCCAAATCCAGAGACGGAAAATTCAGGCGGCTAGTCTGAAGGTCAAGTGGATAGCCATGAACAGGTCTTGCTTTCACTGGGTTGGTGGGCAAAGATGTAAAAACAGGTATTAATACTCTTTTAGGTTCCTCCGCTACGACGCAATTACGCGAAAAAATGGTCCTAAATTGTTTTAGCATCGCAGTTCCTCAGACTATGCAAATAGATATAGATAGAAAGAGCTTTTACCTGTTCTCCAACTATAGGTAGCTGTTATCTACAGCTGCGTTTTTAGGACGGTCTCCTAAGTGGCAAAGGCTGAGTCTAACTGGAAAAACCTTGCCAAAGTGCGAGATACTGTCGTTGCCCCGCTGCTGAATGTAAGCATCTATAGGCAGGATATTCAGATGCAAGCGTCCGCGGCTTATAAAGTCTTTGGGTCTGGTCTTAGGCGAAGACTACATAAGGAGGATTATCCATAATATGCTTGTAACACTACGCTGTGTAATTTAAACAGCTGCTAACACGGCAAGAGCTACAGAAAGCCAGACAAGAGGCGTGCTGTGTAGTAACTCGCCGTGATTCTTGTTCTCGTTCTCGTTCTCGCTGCCAAAGTTTACAGTAATATTCATAGCCGGCCTTGTTGACTTGGGCCTAACCTCTCGAGTTTTGCGCGCTTTCTCAGACCTAGTCCTAGTAGGTTTCTTGCTCTTTGATTGTTCTAGGCTTCTTTTTACATCCTGTTCGCTTGATGCATTGTACACGTTCCCTGCGACGGTGTGTAGGCAACCCACGGCTCCACCAACAACGCTGCCGGGTCCTGAGGTTGGCCATCCGTTGTGTTAAGAAGAAGCTGTGTAGAGCCATCTAGTAGAGAGAGGTTACTAGCTGGCAATTCCATGGCGTAAGGTGCCTGCGAGGAGGGCTTGCTTGAGTAAACAAGCTCGTACACCATCTTGCCAGCGAGGATAGTTGGCTGATAGGAGGACACCAGACCCGACTGCATAGAGCAAAGGGACGGCGAGGATGCATTGCATCTGGCCTCATCAGCCAGAAGGAGCGTGTAGGAGCCGGGAAGCCTCTGCTCTGTGCCTATCCTTACCGCCACGGCAGGGTCTATAGTGGCTGCGAGGCCTACATGTTAGGGTTATGTTGCTGTGCACGGCGTAGATAGCAACTCACGCTCTACTGGGATGCCAACACCGCCACTAGCGACTGCCGTGTTGAATTCTACTATAAGATTGTCCATAGCCATGCCTCTTACAGACTGTAAAAGGCCAGCCAGCAGAACCGTACGACAAGTGAAGTGCATTGTGGTAGGTAGGCGTAAGGGGAGATAGGCAGACAAATAGGAGGAAAGGACGTAAAGCTAGGTAGGTAAGAAAAGGCGAAAGAAAAAGAAAGAGGGGCACAGCGAAGCCAAAGATGAAGGGAATACAGCAGAGACAGATGCCGAAAGAGCGTCGGTTTTTTGTAGCCGCTACTTAGCTGCCGCATATCGCATACGGGCTTACTGTAAAGCGCAGCACAACGTAAAGACAGCATGCCTAACACTAGCGTTTCTCTACGTCCCTGCTGCATAATGCAAAGATCTTGGTTGTTAACAAAACAGTATAGCGAGAATAGCTAAACGTCTAAGTAACCAGCATATTGGAAAATTCCGACCGTTAGGCTTGTGTGGGGTAAGTTAGGACCAGCGGTTAAAACAGTTCGCTAAGGGAGGTGCAATGGAGACGCACAGACTGTTGGAGGTTAGAGTAAATGCACGAGCTCCGCTAAGACACTTACAGCAGCTTCTAGAAGGCTTTGAAACGCTACACAGACCAGACAGGTGTTTCTTAGCCGCTGATCCTGTTACCGAATACAGCCGCCTCGTTTATGCCCCCTTCTGTTCAGTGTGGTTATTAATTAGCGCGATTGTGTTAAGTTCGGCCGCGTTATGCCGAATAGGCCGTGCGCTGGGGGTGCTAGGGAAGTACCGTTCATGCCAAGGCAATGCGGGTCTAGTTATGGTTATAGTCTATGTTGCGACGTCGCCGCCAAGACCTAACCCTACGAGTTTCTTCAAGAGCCTCCCTTATGATACAATCGTTTTCGCTGACAAAAGGATAGTTGGAAGCGTTAGTGTTTATGCCGCTGGCTTGGTGGCTAGCACGTCGAAACGATGCTAGCAACTTGGCATTTAGGGGTGTGATTATTGTCCTTATGGGAGGCATTTCTAAAGGATATAAAAGGAGCCTCTTTCACTCTAATCAGAACTCATATCATTCGCATCTCTCTATCTTATTTTCTAGACACGGACCTTCTGTGAATGATTTTACCCCTAAGCGCTCTTTTACCTAACTTCAAGACTACCTATCCTTAACAAAGCGCCTTTCACTATGCGCGCATCTACGGTTGCGCCATTTTGGCGTTTACTGCAGGCATGACTGCTAATGCCGCACCTGTTGTCCTCTTAGAGGGTCTCCCTAATAGCCTACCGTCTGGGCTTCTAACAACGGTTGGCGTTAATGTACCTGCAGGTGTTGATGATCTGTAGGTCCCACACAGCGAGCATTATACTAGGTTACTGACAGCATCAGGAGCCAGACAATCCAAGACCAGGCCTCCCAGGCCTCCCAGCTAGTGGCGAAGAGGGAGCCACAGCGAGGCCGGGGACGTGGTGGACGCGGGCGAGGCAGTCGTGTTGGTGGTGTTATTGAGGGTGTAGGTGAGGCGATTGGCGTTGGAGCAGACGGAATCTTCATCGGACAGACGATCCAAGACCAGACCTCTGAGGAATCGCAGCCAGTAGCAAAGAGGGAACCACAGCGAGGCCGGGGCCGCGGTGGACGCGGGCGAGGCAGCCGTGTTGGTGGTGTTATTGAGGGTGTAGGTGAGGCGATTGGCGTTGGAGCAGACGGAATCTTCATCGGACAGACGATCCAAGACCAAACCTCTGAGGAGGCTCAGCCAGTTACGAAGAGGGAGGCACAGCGAGGCCAGGAACGTGGTGGACTTAGTAGAGCGGGGATTTGCCAGGTGGGCGTTGAGTCACCGTGTAATGGCGACTCAGCTGCTCCAGATTTAGAGTTAGGTGTAGATTTAGACTTTCGTGGTGCAGATTTCTAAGATAGATAGTAGTAGTTTCTATAAGCGAGTATAGTATAAAAATATAGATTATAAATAAGTAAGTTCATTAATTTAAGGGAGTAAAAAATATACTATAGATAGGTGACTAATAAAAGATAGTCTATAAAGTATAAAAAAAAGAAGTAAAAAGAAGGTTAAGATTTATATTAAAGGGGTATAATAATAGTAATAGTATTTAGGAGGTTAGAAGGTAGGTTAAGAGTTAGGTAAAAGAGATTTATTTTTTTAGTATTATTAGAATGTAATAAATCTTTTTATTAGAATTAATAAGAGTTTATAAGGGTTAGATAAATTTCGTTTCTTATTAATTATAATTATATTTATTATTATATTTATTAGTTCTATTCTCTCTCGTTTTTAAAGATAGAGGTACTAGATTAGTAATATATAGGTAATAGTATATATAATATAGTATTTATATAGTTTAGCTTTTATAGGTATTATTTAATAAGTATTTAGGATAATATTTTATAAATTTTAAAGAATATTAGGAATTAATTTATTATTTATATATTATATATCTGTATTTCTATAAGTAGGATAGTGTAAGAAGTTCTAAAGAGTATAGTATTAGTAGTTCTATTAATTAGTAGTTTCGATATAGTAGTTCTAGGGTTATATTTTATATAGAATTAGGGGTTATAGAAGTTATATAGTATAATAGTATTTAAGTAAGAGTAAAAAGAGTATAAAGTAGTAAAATAGTAAAGTAGAGGTTAAGAGGGTTTAAAGTACTAGAGTAGAGGTAAAGGGGGGGTAAAGTACTAGAGTAGGGGTAAAGAGGGGGTAGAAAAGTCCTTAGGTTAGAATGCGAAGCGTAACCGTAATATATATAACTAGCCAACTAGGTAGGGTAAGAATGTTAGGGTTAGTATAATATAAGTAGAGTAAGTATAGAGTTTTTAAAGTAAGATTAGTTAATTAAATAAAGTATATAAGAAGTAGTAGAGTATATAGATAAGGATATTAAGATATTAAGCTAAGTGTTTTCTTTATATAAATAAAGAGAGTATTATTTTAAGGAGTAGAGTTCTCTAGACTAGTTAGGTAGAATAAGTTTATAAAGTATTTTAGTAGATAATAATTTTAAGTATATAAGTTATCGTAAAAAGTAGTAAAAATTATAAATAGATTAAATATTAGGGTTAAGATAAATAATTAGAATAAAGAAGAATATTTTAAATTATAGGGTATAAATAAGTTGTAATATGTAGTATTAGAGGTGTATAGGGTATTACTTAAGAGTTTATTTCTTAGTTAGATAGGTAAACTAGGTAAGATTAGGCTAGGTTCTTCTTCTCTTCTTCTCTTCTTCTCACTAATTTGAAAAAGAGTATATAGTATAGGTAAATGTAAGTGTTAAAGAGGTAAGTAGAGATAAGGTAGGCTAAACTGCTTTATAACCCTAACTACTTCGTAGCCCTAAACTACTTCGTAGCTCTAAACTACTTGTAGCCCTAAACTACTTCGTAGCTCTAAACTACTTCGTAGCTCTAAACTACTTCGTAGCTCTAAACTACTTCGTAGCTCTAAACTACTTCGTAGCTCTAAACTACTAAGCACCCCTAAACTACTTAGGTACTCTAAATTAGTAAAAAGTTCTAAACTACTAAGTAGCTCTAACCGTAAACCTTAGAGTAGCTAGCAAAGCGAACTAGAAGAAGTGAAAAGAGAAAGAAAACCGCTAACCATGAATAGGTGAAATTACTATAGTCTATAGTCGCAGTTGGGGTTAGGGTTACAGGGTTCGCTACCTACGCTAATACTATAAAATTACTAAAATTGCAGTGCTGTGTGCTTAATATTATAAAGATAAGTTATACTCTATACGATTGAAGATGATATCATGCGTTATTGTTTATTATTAGGTATAGGAGTTATAATATGAAAATCCTATTATAGCCTAGGTGCTAAGTGCGATATAGAAATTCTAATCGGGCATAGCGCTGCGATATAGATATTCGGATTGGGTATAGCGCTACCCTAGCATCTCCCAGCCGCACACCACAAATACTAGATCTCTCGCAGAAATAGGGTAGGGTAAGAAATAGCTATATATCCATAACTTAACAATCTTCCAAAGTACTGTTTAAATAGATTTTAGCATCACAGAATCATAGTACTTCTTACTAGCTCCCCTTCGTTCTCTTCTTCACGAAACTTTATGCACGTTACTGTCACTATTATAATCGCGCCGCGAACCTCCCCTAATTTGAAGACCCCTTTCTAATTATAGACCTGGCTCTACTATTTCCTTTACACCATCTATATTTTGTTACTATATTGTTAAAACTAACAGAGCGTAGCCAAAATGGCGAAGCGCGGTCGCCCCAGGAAACACCTGAGCCGAGAGGACGTAAAAAGTGCAGCTAATGCCGCCAATCGAGCGTCTCGCCGGCGACGGAAAGTAGCCACGCAGTCGCACGGCCCGCAAGCCAATAACAATAGTAGCCTTTAGGTCGAGTTTAATCCACTTTCTATACTCTAGTAGGCTGGGGCTGAAAGGGACGCAAAAGTCACCGCGCCAGACCACGGGATCTAGGCAGAAGGCCTAGACGTTCCAGTAGAGTAAGAACGGCTGCAGTTTCTAGAGGTGAGTTCGCTTTCTTTCTATCCGATTTATAATCGAATAGGTTCCTAACTATAGGTAATTTAGGCCTGCATCGCTCTACACTAGATATCTTAGTCGCAATATCTCGCGTTCCCTTAACATAGCTATACCCCACATAAAGTAGTAGCCCGGTGATGCCTAATTTAATAAGCACAGGTGTACTGACGAGATTTATTATTTACAGTCTAGAGAGATGCCTTAGATCGGGCATACGTACGAAGAAATGCCGCCGTCGCCAACATCGCCGCCGGAAGACGTTCGACCGACAGATGGCTCAGCGTCAATATCGACCGAGTTAGTCCCTGCCGAACCACTCGCTCCGTCGCGAACTATAACGCTCGTTTCATTAGCTAGCAGGCCGATTAAGTCTAAGACCGAACGTTCTCCAAGTTTATCCCGAGAAACCTGTGCAGCCGCAGTCTACGATAGGGCAGAAATAACAGGAAGACAGTATAAGGCGACGATAGAAGGCCCAGAAGCCCTAGAAGGATTCGCAGAGGAAGCATTCGAGCCAAATCCAGTGGAAACAGTGGATGTTGCGGTGAAACTGGCAGAGCAACTAATGCGATTCCATGGCTGTGATACTCATGCGCAGAACGAGCAGGATTATAACAGCGGAGCAGGCCATATTACTCTTAATAGTTTTATATCGCATCATGATGTAATACCTAACACCCTTAGCGCTCCACATATGCTTGCGAAAGGACAAGTGCATCCTTCCAATACTAAGAAGTGGAAACATGCCTTTCTCGGACTACAGCTGAAGATGTAGAGACACCCATGAAAGTGTGCATGCAATGCTCTTACGCTAAAAGACCGTCTAATACTATTCCTACCATTACTTACGATATCGACAGTATTATAGGGTTTACACGTACGCTTGCGGTCGCGAAGCAGGGTATTCGCTTCAATGTCACGCCTTATATTATATCGAATCTCGATAGCGACATTCATCTCACCCTCTTAACGCCTACTAGCAATGGCCGGACGAGGCGAGTCCCTCTCCATATGGTACCTCACTACCAATTTGGTAGATTAGTAGGATACGAGGACGTTACGCTCTACCTCTTCTTTCCGTACCTCTATGAGCGACGTAAGGCGAATAACTACTTAAATTAGGATACTCTGCGCAGGTGGACGGATCGGGTTCTGCTTCCTGCTATATACAGCCAGGCGTCGGCGTCTATTCTGCAGCACTACCCCGCTGGTTACGAGCACAGCAAGCTCTCTAGCAAAGCTGGCCACACCGAAGCACACACACGCAAAGATAAATCAGGAGTCCGGCATCAATACATTCACCATTTCCTCCAACATAATATATTGCAGGAAGTATAGGATATTATTCTACACACGATTAAAGAAGAGGGCTTTCATGACTTTAGAGATGTTCAGATTTTCTTCAGCGCCAAAAATCTTAAGGTGCTTAGCAAGCGGCCTACGCTGATGCAGACATGGGATGACTACTTCTAGCGGTGGGAGCAGGCAATTGATATGGACTGCCTTGACCGGAACCAAGTGTGGATTGACATCGGTAAGGAAGTTTGCGCACCCCTATCTCTCCTGTGGTACCAACATCCGGGCATCCAGCCCGCAGAAATCTACCTCTAGAGGCCTTGTTGTCTAGAGGCATATTGGCAGTGGTCGCAACATAGGTCTACGCCTAGGTCTACGCTGCGAAATGTGTATTAAACTGCTATGCTGCACGATGTAGCCGGGATGACTGCCTTAACCGCACGTTAATCCCCTAGCAGCGAATAAGGGCTAGTGTATAGCCAGTTCTACACGAGCGAGAAGGAGATTTTTAATGCTGCAAAGTCATTTCCATTCCGAGACGGGGCTTTAGAGAGCCTGGCCCTCGATCCAACGGTCCGCGCGAGCTGGCAGAAGGCAGGCGGTTTAGAAAACCACCGGCAGGAGGTGCTTAAGAAGTCCTATCTCGGAAGCAAATTACGCTGTGCGACAGCAATTTAAGGGTCCCTTTAGAAATCCTTTGGTACGCGGGAAGAGCACTGTATAACGCTGACACTTGCCTTGCGCGTGCGGGAATGCCTCCAGAATAGCGGCGATTAGAAACGCGAGATTGAGATTCCTACTGGGCCAGAGCCGTTCTAGCGTGTACCTACAGCCTCTTATCTCCGATTTGTGCAGATGAATATTAATAAGTTCACTACTAGCTTCGAGTATGTACGGAGCCTAGGGTCGCATGACTATGTATCGTGGGAGCATAGCCAGGTTATAATCATGTTCCTGCGGTTGTTGAAATACAGCTACGGAAGTTGTCAGATCCAACGCGAAATTGCGCTGTAGAACAATGAGCGGACACACAAAGGTACTGGCGAGAAAATGTACGGGCTTGGCTTCTCGAAAACAGTAGCGCAACATAGGTACTGCTGTTGATACCAAAGATTGACTAGACCTAGTTTACATTTCGTGAAGAGCTCCCGGGACGTAGTCTATTTGGCAACGTACACATAGTAGAATCGTTTACGGCGAGATGGGAGCGATCCGCGAAGCTAAGGATGACTTTGTGAAGTTGGAGATGCTAGGCAAATAGTTGAAGAGCTATGGATTGGCGCCTTCAGTACGGAAGTATATTCTATGGCACATAAGATGGATGTGCATGCGACATTTCCGGAAAGACGTGTTGTTATCGATAGAAAGCTCCATCAAGGCTGAGTTTCGCAGCAATGCAGCGTAAGGTAAGTATACACTGTGCAAAGAGAACTTGGATATAATACTAGAGAGCTCCCAGCTATACCGGCTCGCGAGTGGAAATAAGATGGCGTATAAAGATCTTAATAACTTTATCGACTTCTTGTGGACTTTGATGACGGAAGAAGCCGAAAGCATTGGATAATAGAGGATATCGGGTGCTCTATAAGCGTTGCGCGAAGATTATAGAGACTTAGTGTATAAAGAGGAGGTTGAATTTTTTACAGTAAAGTAAAGACACTCTTCCCTACCGTAATTGGGTGGTGCCGTATCCTAATCAACTGTGTTCTGAGCATACAAAGTAACACTAGAGAATGTGGCTCTCTGTATACTATAATCAGGTCCAGGCTGAAACTACATTAAGGCAAAATATGGATGGCTATAAGTAGTAGGGGCGCAGGGAGGCCAGGCGTGGTTAATTAGGCGAAGTCAGCAACAAGTGCTGGATGGCGTGCCTGAAGACTCGGAAGACGTAGAGCTAGATATGGAAAAGGCGCGAGAGAGCATCATGCGGAAATGGCAGAGATACCGAGCTCGCGAGACGGGCATAACTAGAGTAGATACAATACTGGGTTAATATGCATGGAAGCTGGACAAGTTCATTGCATCTAGTTACGGGCGATGTACAATAACTACTATCTATCAACGTCCTGCTATAATATCAGGCTAATTCTCTCATTCAATGCTAGTATAGCCTCGTAGCGTACAATCGCAATCATTGTGTTTTCTCGTGCGACACTACTACCTCCCTGGTCTTAGAGTGGATGAGGGCGCGCCTGGAGTAGGTAGCGCGCCAGGCGTTAATGGTGCACCAGGTGCACCAGGTGTTGGTGGCGCACCAGGTGCAGAGGGTGCGCCAGGCGCTGAATGGCCTTGCGAGGAAGATGTATTAGACGAAGTTTATGCGGTACTCATAACTGCCGCTATAGTTAATGCAGCAGCTCCTCCTAAGAGAAGGCCTAATGCTTGAGTAGTTGCTATATTGTATGATTATACTGAGCAGGTTTCAATACAGGTAAGAAATGATGAAGATGCGGGGTCTAAGGCTGAGACTCTTATATCGTTACACGAATCCTTCGGCACGTGGTGGGGTAGTATGCTTTACTCGCCTTATGTGTCGTCTAACCATACTCTACTGCGCAACGCTGTCTATACAATAGTCCTCAGCTATGGCGCTACAGGGCGTCTTTCCAATACTAGGTTTACCTGACCTAGCCTAAGTTATCTAAGAACGGCTCAGGAAAGCACAGCAGCAGTTTCCAGCCTCGCATCCATTTTCGCTTAATAATTTCCGGATAATAACTAATAAGCTTTCTACTATTACTAAGGTGTGTATGAATATTATACAGAGACTAGAGACATAAGGCGAAATATGCGATGCAGCTACAGCACTAAAAGAGGTTAAGCGTGCTCTTGATTAGACTGAATGTATGACTCCAAGTACTAGATTCATACTAGATATATGCTGATTCGACCTAGTTATAGAACGGTTTAAAGTTAACCCTATATCTGCGAAACGTACCTTTCTTTTCCGCGCACATATAACCACTAGTGCCAACATAGCTACAATATATAAACCGACTGCACGTGAAATGGTGTTTAGTGACCGATACCATTAGCGATATAGTATACGGCATTTTATAGAGTCGCTCGGAAAACACTTAGGGAAGACTAAAATAGGAAAGCCCGCAAAAACAAAATTTACTTCAGCGAGCCCGAGACTCGAGTGGACGTTACATTTAACGGGTAAGAAGGTAAGAGAGCTGCGAGGCACGGGAAGAGAAGGTTAAGTCAGCTTTATCGTGTTCAATCTTCAGGTGCTCAGCGAGCTGGACAATATTAGCGTTTTCCGAGTATCCGACATGCTGGACCTTACCAATGAGCTTGGTCAAGCCAACGCGATTAAATCAAAATATCAGCAATAGGCAAAGAATTGCGACGAGTACATCATTATAGGGCGAGACATCCGTAGGGGGGTTCTACATGTGACTCCGTAGGAGAGGATTAAGAGCATGTTAATTATTAATAGTCTATTTAAGTCTGCGTACACGCTAAAGATATACTGCTAATTTAGGGATGCGCTTTGGCACAAACGTCCGGAAATAGAGGTTGAGGAGGTTTATAAGATAGTAGTAGACTCGGCCAAAGTAATTACCTGGGGGGATAGCGGGCGATAGGATATAATTAAGTATTTTGTCAACCTAATCCTAGGGCCTAGTATATGGTTTTGGGGAATAAGGATTAAGGGCAGCGAGGAAGAAGTAACGAAAGGGTGTGCGCAGCTTATGGGGGCGAAATTGTTGTGCAGCTAAGTTAGGTATCGATATAGAGTTATTTTTATGAGTAGTATATAGAATAGAATATAACCAAGATTTCTATTTAAATATTAGCGGGAATCTAGAGGCTTTTTTAGGATGCTAGAAAATATTTTCACTAAGGCACGTTTTTATAACGCCCTTACCAAAAGGCTAGTGGTTACTGATTTTCATTAGGGTAGAGCATAAGGGCGTGAGTAATCGGCTGCTACGGGAGCTGGGGTGGATAGAGGTCGTTTATGGAATCGGGATAGTCCACGCAATACTGGAGTTGCTCTCCGGCTTAAGAAGGACTGCTACGACGACGCAGGGAGCTGTTGTGCTAAAAAAAAGATGCAGCGGGCTTTATTGGTTAATATTCCGTAGTCATAATAGTATCTGGGTCGAACGTTGCGCATCGCTTATTAAAGAGGGTTAAAACGAAGACGTGTTTACTTAAGTTGCACATATGCGATCGGTGTGCTGTCTCGTCGATAGCACGGCGCAGATAAAGAGATATCGCGTTTGGATTAAGATAGGCACGATAGCTATGTTTTTAGACACAGTCTGTTCAATTTATTATACCTGTTATCGAGCACTACGCACATTATGGCGTCATTAACTCCTTTCGAATTAATAATATCTAACGCGTTAGTGTTCCACTTAACTAAACTAGGTATTTATAAAAGTCTTCTCCACTTGCTCGATAACGCTTTTCCATACAGGCGTGTCGCATTTGCGCCCGTCGTGTTGTTTAGTAGGTCGGCGGCTGCTGTATTTGCCTATCCAGGTATTGTCCACCACATTTAAGTCGCCCTGTACTTCGAGTAGCTGCGTCTTTAGTATAGGCTCCCAAGTGGCAAAGGCTAGGTCTAACAGAAATACTTTGCGAAGTGTACGATGCCCTTAAGCCGTTACTGAATATTAAGGTCTATGGTAGGATGTTTGAGCGGAAGCGGCCGCGGCTGATAAAATCCTCGGCCCACTAGTGTTAAGCGACGATCGCACAAGGACAACGGCCCACTATAGCAGAGGGTTTGATTTTGGGTCTGCGCTTATGTCGGTCAATATATTAATAATGAAGCTGTAGATTTCCTGTTCTACTAGGCCTTCTTGTCCAGCATCACCTGCTTAGGGTAGCCCTCATAGATAAGGGCCTGCCTAATGTTAAGCAAGTCATCCTGAAGGTCTTCAGACAGCTGAAGGCCATTTCTTCGAGAGCGCCATCTTCTTCGTGGTAGTAGAGAAGAAAGTAGATTATAGAAGACTACACTAATTAAAGCGCCGTTATTTTCCAAAATCGTCTATAAAGCAATAAGTGGGATTTGGTAATCGCTTTCCACAACGCGGTTTATCATGAGCCGTGGTTCGCGAGGCCACCGTTCGACGAGAGCCTCTTTTCTATTAAAAAGCCTCCAAATAGCACCTTATATAGAGACCCTCTCGCGGCGGTCGTCCTAGAAGCGTGTTTTAGCTTGCGCATCCGACTTAGGACCTCCCCCCACTGAACTCTCTTCCGGTTAGGCGCAAGAAAAGAGTTTAGGTCTTTGCTTATTGCGGATAAGAAGCTTATCTAGTTAGCCCTAATTATAAGCCAAGTAGAAGAATCGCACGCAGCAGGAGAGTCGACTGTAGCTAACCAGGTCCTGAGGATGGAGATGTGGCGACTGTCGATCGGAGGAACGCTAAGGCGCTCATCTTGCCACTGGGTTGTAACAGATAGATAAGATACTACTATAAGAGCAGACTCGTATAAGGCTATTAGAGAAGAATAAAGAAGGTTAGGGGACTAGTAATAGGCGAAGGGTTAAATTGCGAATAATTATAGAGTAGAGGTAATAATTAGGTGGCTGGGTTAAAGTTGTAAGCGGGGTTATATTTACTTAATGTAGCTAGCTACTAGAGCTTTAGGGTTAAACAACTTATTATAAA
>JAGTJM010000110.1:0-67343 GCA_020747015.1 Pyrenochaeta sp. MPI-SDFR-AT-0127 | reverse complement strand
TGGCGGACAATCATCTCTGCCGCCTGCGCGGCTGCAAGGCGTTCCTAAGGTTTTTATCAGTATACTACTATAATATTGTAGTGTGGTAGAGTAAGGCCGGACATACCTTCTGCCTGCTTCGATCCTTCAAGTACCTCTCAGCTTCGGGCCTCATTCTGAGTATTCTAAGAATCATATCATCATTAGGCTCGGCCTGCGCTTCCTTCCTCTTCTCCTCCTTGGCCTTTTTCATCGTGCCCAAGTTCCTCGACAACATGATAGTCTTGTGTTTACGGGTCGGCATGCCTACAAGTCCCGCTGCGCCACCAAATTGATGGCCAAATGCTGGCGGTGCAGATTGTCTGTTCAGGCGGGTTGCTTGATCCTGCTGTCTCCGCGCGCTGGCAGCAGCCATAGACTCAGAAGTGCGTATCAGATCTTCGGATGCCTCAAAATAGAAGAAGTTAAGATTTTGGAGCTCATGGTATTTTGGAGACTTGAGGACATCCATTGGTACACCTTCAACATTGCCATCCTCATCGGCGGCATGGAAGAAGTCAAACAGCATTTTCAGCCATTTGAAGACAATGTCCAGTTCTTGTTGCGTCAATGGACGTTGTTGTGAGAGCTTGTCGGAGAGTGGAGGAACAAGCAACGACTCTATCGTTGCGAGCGCTTCTTTCCATAATCTCGTCATGACCATGATCATTGCAGCATCTGTGAGGGTTTGTTTCATGATTGCAAAGTTTTCGTCGAAATACGTAAAGAGAGGTCCGAGCGCTTGCGTGATATCTTGCTGTGTCGGACCCTGGACAACGGATTGTGGACGGGCCGCTCGGAAATAGCTCGTCACCGATGATACCGATATGCCCTTATTGAGCAGCGCTTTCAAGGTTCGGCGGGAGAGTGTATAATTGATGAAGGATGATAGCTGGAAATGTTAGTAAATGCGAAATAGTTCAAAAATGGGGGCGTACCTTATCCGTAATCTTGCGGGTCATGTCACGTTCAGTCCTCTTAAGTGTTCTGAATGACTTGCCAAAGTAGAATTGAATATCATCTCGCTCGCCTTCCATGCTCACACGCAGAAGCAGACGACCTTGTGTATCCAGATCTAGCCAGTACTCGCGGGGCATGTAGTCTCTGAAGTGAGATGGGTCTAGCTTGAGCGATGTCCGACCAACGCAGTCATGATCACCCAGCGCGTCCCAATCCCAGATTGTGGCGACGATATTGAGTGGTCCAGTTGTGGTTATGTCGATCGTCTCGTCCCATCGAGGGTTCAGGTTACCGTATATAACTCGCGTCTTTGCCAAGCGCTTTTGATATTCGTCGCCCAGGACGACGTAAGGGTCGCTGAACCCATTCATATCGCAAGCTTTGAGATCTTCGGCTTCGATTATTTTGATCGTGAATACAAAAGTATTGTTTCGAATGCGCTGTGCTGGTGGCGGAGCATGCCTCTGAACGACTTCTGCACAAGCATCAACACCAATTTCGCGCTCCAGTTTATCTAGCTGAAGCATTGCGTATTCAATGTTGTTTAGTTTTACCAAAGACTGAAGCTGTTAGTATTGTGGAATTCAAGAGAAGAAATGACTGACCTCAGGGTAGAACTGGAAAACCTCAACTTTCTCTTTCTGATTATAGAAATCCTTGGCCATGGAGATCCACTTTTCTTGCCTTGTCTGGCGAGCAGCAGCCTCTTGCTCGGGTGTCAGTCGGTCCATTTCCTTGCTGAACTTCTGCTCTACAAGCTCGCAATACCTTGCAAGAGCGATACCAATTGACTTGGATGCTGCAGTCATGAACTTGGCGTATTGAAGGTCATCGTCCCAATTTAATGCCACAATCTGCTCTATGCTTTGGTTGAATGATCGGAAGATATCTACGACGGAGAGGCTGTGGCGTTCTTCGTCAGCAGGAAAGGGATTTTGGGATTGGATCTGGAATTGGTCTGCTTTGAAGGCATTATCAACCCAACCAATTAGGTTCGCGTCAGTGATCTCGATCCATCTCCAGACAAAATCCTGCAACAGCCCCTCGATGTTGAAGGCGAACTTCCTGCTGGGCAATGCATCACTGTGTATACGTCGAATTTCGACAAGCTCCTTGTATAGATCAAATCCATCTTGAATCGGTACATCCTCGTTCTTGCTGTGTGCTACATCCATGATGCGAGCCACTAGGTCTCGCGCGTGTGCGGCGTATGCCGGGAACATCTCTTCGACAAGGCACATCATAGGACTGGCACCCATGACCTCCGGGTTTTTGCGGTATCGCTTCTGTATCCTTTCGCATAGTTTGACCACTGCCCGTCCAAGCTCAATGACATGGTAGAATTCCCACTCCTCCTTGGTGTCAGGGATATGCTTTGCGAGCAATTCGCGATACACTTCAGCCGCCTTCTCTTTGAGGCCTTGCTTCAGCAGCTCGGTGAACTGATCCAGGTCCTCAGCCGTGCCAGAGAAGGTGGGGTCGTCGTAAATGTGGCTCTCCAATATGTACATGACGGGTCCAAGTGGCGGAGGCTTAGTGTCGTATACATGCATAACCAACTCGAAAAGCTCACGCAACAGCGCATCATGCAAAGCAAGCAGGATCTGCTGGTTGAGCGCATAATCTTGGACAGTCCACTTTGTGCGATCGAACAGCGAATCTTGCACAGGGACATGGCTCATTCGGTTTGATTTCTTGTCAACTGGTGGGGGCTCCTTGATGTAGTTGAAGGCTGCGTCCAAGGTATCTAGACTGATTTCCTGGTTGATGTACTTTTCCCGTACAATGTCCAAGAATAAGATGAGGCGAGAGAACTGTGGAAGCCGCCATCGCAGGGCAATTTCGTTCAAGAGTTCCGCGGATTGCTTTGACAGCAGTTTGATGGATGGAGTCTCGCTTGTTTCTTCACTTGGGTGCAGGTCAGCATCTGCCAGGTCGTACGTCAGTGCTTCCCTCAGTATGGCGCGATAGTAGGCGCGGGGGTCTGAAGGTATGAACGTATACGATGAGCCATCATCTGCATCCTCTCGAATGTGGAGTCCGCTCATATCCACTGGCTGGTCGATGACATATGAAGACCCATTTTCATATGATTGTGATCCCTGTCTGGAAGGATCTGTATAACCCGGATCTAGAGACACGTTTGGCCTGAATTGAGGGACAGATCCGCCTGGTGAGCTTTTCGCCAGCTCCGGGTTTGACTGGAGAATTGCCAGAATCATTTGTGACAAATCGGGCACCTCTTGGTTCTTCCAGGCCTCGTAGGCCTCCTCCAGATCGAAATCATCGCTGTTGAGCGTTTTCTTTGTCATGAGGCTGAGGTGGGCCTGGTATGTCTTCAGATCCTGCAATGCGGCCTTTTCTGTCCACACAGACTTGTATCTGTTGATATCTGCTTGGACATCGGAGTATCCAATGGCGAAGATACGCGAGACAACAAGTACAAGCGGCATGTCCTTGACCTCGTAGGACCGTGGAATCTCGACTTCGACAGTGGTGCTGCCTTGACCACCATTGCGCGGGTCATCGGCCGCCAGGTCCTGGTCGTGCAATAGAAGCTTCTTTTCCATGGTAGCGAGCCGGTGAGTCAACTCAGGGCGGTCTCTTGCCCAGTCATTGTCCTTGAGGGTGGAGCTGACGAGGCGCAGGAAGAGGGCGACATGTCGGTCCACCATGAGCTTCCAGCCGTCATCGCCAGGCGGCTTACCCTTTTGCAGCTCTTTTGTGGCATTTGAGTAGAAGATCAGAAGCAGGTCTTCCACTCTTCTGTCCTTGTCCATGTTCTTTCTAAAGGACGGGTCCTTGAAGGCATTTAGGAAGACAGCAAACGTCCTCTTGACTGTGGCGTCCTTGAACTCGGGCATGCGCTCAGTCCCCATGAGCACTTTTGTGATGCGCTTGTCCAGCTCGCCCATGAAGCCATGAGGAAACCGCGTGCTCTTGGAATCGCGTATGAGGGAGAAGTCCTTCATGAGGTCGTTGACCGACGTCGACGACCGCTGGATGGGCTTGGGTGCTGCCGGAACATGCTGGACTCGTTTCTGGCGTGGTTGGAGCAGGTAGGCGAGATAGGCCACGCGCAGGGCATAGAGATAGGCATCTTGGGCCGAGACAGGACGCTTGTTGCGGGCTCCTGCTGAGCTTTTGCGCTGCAGACGCTCCCTTGTCTGGACGCTGTTGATGCGGCGATTACTGACACTCCCACGGGCACCGTCCATTGTCGTTCGAGGGCGAGGGCGAGGGCGGGGGCGGGGTTTCAATGGGGTGTCGAAGAGAGCGCGGCCACGGTTGGGCGCATGTCAAGCTGGCCAGCGGTGGTGCTATGGATGCGTCGGGGGCGGCAGCTGCCCGGTGGGATGTTTAGTGGGGTCGTTCCTTCTCCCTTCTCTTTGGGGCTCCCGTGCACCGCGACGACTGCTATTGTTTGCTCGTCAGCCTTTTCTGCCTCGTGCTGTTCTAGACGCTGGACAGAATCGGGTCTGCGACTTTGGGCGCCGCGTTGTGGCAGACCGCGAGTTTGGCTGGTGGCGGAAGCTCCACCGTGGTGCGTCACACGGTTGGGCAGTGTGTGCTAGGGAGTCGAGGGAGACATTACATTCGCTGACAGGACCTCAGCCCATGAAACACCGTACTTTAATTAGCCACACCTGGCTTCTGCCCAGCGGCTTCCCCAGAAAAACGCCTTGTTCAATGCAGTTCAGTAGCGGCGCGATGAAAGGGGGAATGTATCATTACGGTCTCTCCAGCGAGCCCTTGAAGCGTCCAATTCCCGAGACATGCAATATGTCAGTGTTCCATTGTCAATCCAAGCACGCATAGACGACACGCAGAATGTCAATAGCCTCAGCGCAATCTTGCAGCTTAAATTTGATGCCTGTTTGAACAAGCCGTTAGACAACCCCCCTGGGTCTTCAGACAGACAACTGCTAGCAGAACCATGGGATATCTCCCAAAAGAGGTCGCTGACATGGGACCCGCGGGACTGCACTGCACGCAATAAGAGCTCCCACCATGCATTATCGCACGTGCGTATTGGCAGCCCATGAAGGCGCTCCCGCCGTGCGACCCACTTGGACTTCCATCGCACGCGACCCCGTCATCAGTCTGCTTGTCTTCCCTTTGCGCGCCAGCCCAAGAGCGGCTTCTCGTGGGCAAGCCCGCTTCGCCTGGGCGCCTCCAATTACTGCTGACATGTAGTGAAGCTCGGTCCATTCACATGAAATGGCAGCAGTAGCGCTGCCGCTCTTGTCCCCATCCCACCCCGAACTTTTTCATACGACACCGCTCACTTTAAACTCTCGCTCCTCCGCATGCCCGACCTCTGTTCTCGCGGCGCGTCGTCACAGGTGACCGAAAGTGCATTGTAGCTCGGCACGGCTGCAGGTGGTTCTACATGTCACTCCCCGCAAAGAGAGCATGTCATCAGCGCCCTGAGCTGGGAGAGTTGGCGGCGACAGCACCTCTCACTCCCATATTTTACCGTAGCCCTCGACCAATTTTGCCCAAGCCCACCATTTCCACAATAATCTGTCTCTTCCCCTCCACTTTCCGCTGAGAGCGCCACCACAACAGCCCGCGTAAACACACCACGCGACAGAAACAAGACGAGTCAGCTCGAAGCCGCTCAAGGCCAGTCTCACTTCAATCGCGGACCTTGCCCGCGCCCAAATATAACGTCACAATGGCAGGCTCCCAGAGCCCCACAAATGCAAACGACCGGCCCCGCCTCACCGAAGCACAGAAGAAGGAGAACCACATCCGCTCCGAGCAAAAGCGACGAGAAGCCATACGCGAAGGCTTCGACCGCCTCGCCTCAATTGTGCCCGGCATGGAAGGCCAAGGTCGCAGCGAGGCCGTGGTTCTAGAAGCAACAATAAAGTACATGAGGGAGCAGATCGTCGAGCGCCAAAAGATCATCGCCGATGCGCAAGCGCAAGGCATCAACACAACAGGCTGGGAGTTACCCAAGGAGACGCTGGAAGCTTGTGAAGCACAGCTCAAGCGGCAAGAGCTGGAGGATTTGCAGAATGGCACAAATGGCAAATAGACGCAGGCACGAGAGTGGATTATACCCTGGGATCAAAGGCGCAGCTTGCGCCTTGGAGTCGCAATAGACTACACATGGCGCATGGAGTCATTATACTGGCTTGTATTCTGTAAACGTAATACTAAATCACTTATTGTGCTTGTACACAATGTACCATTGACTCAACTTTGGACGCTGCATGCACGCGACACGTTGCAATTTACTCCAAAATGACCTTGTCCACCCCGAGTTGAATCGAAGCCACAACCAGTCCTCACAATCAATCATGTACCTAGGTACCTCGGCCCCGTTTCAGACTATACAAGCCTCATGCCGCACAAGTACCACTACCCAGCACCTTCACCCATGTCTGCACCAGCCAATCGCTTATCGATAAGCTGCAAGCTCGAAATTATTCCTTTCACATGTCAACCACATCTTACGACTGATCTGCGAACGCGTGTACCTTGCATATCATCAGGGCTAACGTCCCGTTTGCTCCGCAGCAGATCATGGCTTTCAGCTTCGGCTTCTCGGGCGACGACATAGAGGAGGATCCCAACGATGTGACAGAGCAGACATACGAAGCGAACGCGCCAGGAAGTCATGTGCCTCCACCGATTGCGGCTAGAACGCTTGAGTTGGACGAGTTGGTAGGTACGCACCCTTGATTCTGTACTGAACGCCAAACTTTTTTCATTTCGAGTCTGTACGTGGGCCGTCGTGGATTTTCACGGCGCATGTAAGTCGGAGCAACAGTGACTCGCTAACGCATGACCAGCTTGCCACCCTCCCTGACAAAATATCCTATTCATCAATAACAACCACATCGCCCAAAGGCTTTACAGCTCGGCTGCCCCGTCGAGAACTCTTCGATGTGCGTCTCCAGCTTATGGCTGAGGATGATGGATCCTCGTTGAGCCCGCTAGCGGGACTAGATGATACAGACCTGCAGACGAACATCTACGAGGGCGGATACAAGACCTGGGAATGCAGTATCGACCTCGTCAAGTTCCTCCTCGACCGCGGGCCCCGCAAGGATTTGGATGATTTAATGAGGGTAAACCATGTCATCGAAATGGGCTGCGGCTCCGCTTTGCCATCTCTGCTCTTGTTCCAATATGCCCTAAAGAACAGCCTGGGCCTCTACTTCACCTTAACAGACTACAACGCCGACGTCCTGCGCCTCGTCACCGTGCCAAACCTGCTCTTGACCTGGATCGGTACCCTGTCCGAAGCCCAGAGCCAAGAGCTCTTTACTGACGGTTCTGGAAACCCACTTTTGGACCATGACGTGGACAATGCAGATGTCTACCTCACACCCGCTCTGCTGGCAGCGTTCAAGGCTTCGTTGTCAACCATCGGTGTCACTTTGACGCTCATCTCCGGGTCTTGGACGCCAATTCCAGTATTCTTAGACCTCGTACCAAGCTCGCCAGACCTGAATACGTTTATCCTTGGCTCCGAGACTATATACAGCCCTGCGTCGCTCAGTGCATTTTCTGAAGCCATTGTCGCTTTGATGGGCAGAGTGAAGACAGGAAAGACCATTGTAGCGGCGAAGAGGGTGTACTTCGGCGTCGGGGGTAGTGTAGACGGATTCAGAGAAGAATGTGCGAGGAGAGGCTGTGTAGCTTATGAGATGGAATTTGACGGATTGGAGGGAAGCGGAGAGGGTGGGGTACGGAGATGTTTGGTCGAGGTCCAGATGTACTAGGCGATGATAGAATGGGGATATGCATGTCACATATATCATAGCGATTGGTGATAGGCGATTGATGACTGATGTATTCATGAGGTTTATGGAGTGGATTTGGTGGGGGGGTATCTTGGAAAGTAATGAATGCAAGGAAAAATATACGAGGCCAAAGACAGGCCTGAACAACACCAGACTGAGAACAAAGAACTTAAGCAACTCTTCCCAGTCCAAGCGAGAATTTCAAAAGTGCAGAAACGTCACGTCCACGATCATCTTAACATCCTGCTCGGACCTAAGCCTTTCTTTCTTGGAATTACCTCGCCTTCACGGAGATGGTCGGCACACTCTTGCCTGGTGGCAATTCCTTCACCCCTCCTTCTTCGCCATCTTCGCTGCTGCGCATCATCTTGCGATAATTGTCTCCTTCCACACGCATCGACTCCCCCCTTGCGACCCTCAAACGCTCAACACCCTTCTCGATGAGGTCCAAATGGAATGTCAATGGGAGTTCATCGCGGTGGCCCAGAACCTCGGGCGCTGCAACGCCTTCTCTCAGATTCTCTAGTTCGGCCTGAATCTCCTGTAATTTCAGGAGCGTCTCGCTGACATGAATTAGCGCCTTCTTACGGTAAGCGCTAATGTTCTTGAGGAGGTCGAGTTGTTTGTTGTTGGCCTTCACATTGTCGCGGTTACGACCTAGTTTCGTCCATAGAGAGGAGAGGAGCTCTTCTTGGTTCTTGGTAATTGTATGGTCGTCATTGACTGCTATTGCGTAGATTGTGCCTAGACGTTCGTCGAGATTGTTAAGTACACCGAGGAGGGCTTGTGCAGTCTCGATAAGTCGCGTGATCTCCTCTTTGTTCTTGCTGACGTGCAGAATATACTGATCGAAAATCCGTTCCTGGAGTGTCGGTGGGGCCGCAATGAAAGCACCCGTCATCGCATTGAAAACACGCCCTACGGCTCCCACTGACGCATCTTTCTCTTCAATACCCTTCAAAACCGCCATCGTCCATGTATTCGTTGCAATGACGCGGTCCATAGCCGCGCCAATGCGCGAATTGTAGCGTGAGAGATCCATGGAAGCTTGGCTGGCGGTCTGGATGAAGTAATCGAATTCGTTGCCTAGTTCTTGTCGTGAGGGCAGCTTCGAAAATTGTACCAAAGTTCGCAAATCCCGTATAGCAAGCTCGGAATTCTTGATAGTCGAGGGCAATTCTGTGGTATCCTTTGATGCGTCGAGAACGTCTTCAAAACGCGTCTGCACGTTGATGAGTTCTTCAAAATTTGCTTGGTGGTTCTCGTACGGAGTGGTGGCGCAGAGTGGGATGATGTAAGACGACCCCGGAATAATGCAGACTGGAGTCAGGGCATTGGACAGAGTGGAGCGGAGCATTCCGGTTGCTAGTTGGAGGGCAAGGAGGAGGATACCTATACCAACAGCAACACCTAGAAAGGGCTTGACTATGTGTCGCATGCTGTAGGAGAAGACGTTCAGGACATATGCTACGAGAGGCAAAGCAACGTGCTCAGAGAAGAGGTTGATGTAATGCCATGGGCCCAGTTCTTCTTCCTTGTCAAGGCTGTGTGACCGGAGCTCATTTTTGGTAGGCTTCCGGCTACTGAATCGAGGCGAGCTACTGGGAACATCATGTGACGTTGACTGGCGCAATTTCCTCTGTCGTGCTTGAGAGTTTCGCGTTGGTGATCCATCAAGATATCCGTTCGGAGGGTTTATGGAAGGCATGATGAAGTTTTGCTCGTATCGTTCTTGTCCTGGCATCGTTCGCATACCCTTTACCGGCCGAGGGGTGTTTCGAGGAGAACTCAACGTCTGCGACTGCCTTGCAGTCACCTTATTCGCTGATGTCTTGGCTGGCGTACCATGTGGTGGAATTAAAGGTGTTGAAGGACTTGGTTGAGCTCTTCTTGTTCTGGAATGACGCTCAGTGGTTACGTCTTGTTGGCCTTGTGCGACTTCTTTGTCAGATTCTCCTAGATCGACCTCGCTCGCCACATCGCTTGCTGAGTAGACAGATACGCCCTCGTCCGAGGTGTAGTCTGCGTCATTCCAACTGCTTCCAAGGCTACCATTAAGCCTCGGTGAGCGTGCGCTCATGGTTGGCGCAGATATCTGCAGTATGTAGGTCGGACTCAGGTTGAAATAGTGTCAAAATAGGAATGCACAACATTCGGTTATAAAAAATAAAAATGAGTGAAACCAAGGCAACAGTAGTCGACGCGCATGAATTGTAGTTGTAGGAGGCTGGGTGAAAGATAATTGCCACTTCCCTAGGTGTGACGTGGTGTCCACCAATCAAGTTTCGACTCCATCATCCTGTTGGGTCGCTGCGGCTCCAGGCTTTGTTAGTAGGTAGAATACTCAACAAGGAGGCCCTTCACGTCCATGTTTTATCTTTTCTCTAGGATGTTTCCCCTGCCATAACTTTCACTCTGTTTGGCCGCACTCAGTCGCGTCGACGTCATATTCAAGGTCAGAGTCAGTGCACTGCCAAGGCGCTAGTTCAAAAAGTGTAGCTTCGAGACCAAGCGAAGATGTTGATGGCTGCCAGAACTCTCAATGCCACCCCTGCGGCAGCTCTCTGTCGCTCTTCATACTAGTAGGCGGCTTTGTGCGCCTGCGCTTCATTATGGACGTGTCTTCTCAAGGCCCTGCTCATGCTCGGCGCCCCAGCAATTACAACATACAGTGACTGTCTCATCTCATGCACCCGTAAATGGGCCGCTTAACCCCACGACGTCTGACCTTCCTACTCCATCCACAGACCACCGAGCCCTTGCGCAGACGCACAATCTCTTCATAACATCGCCGTATAGCCCTGGCTCGCCGCTCATCCTTCCAAATGGCGCCTACGTCTTTCAAAAGCTACAATCGTTTCTCCGAGCGCAATATCCACAATTTGGTTTCCAGGAAGTCATCACGCCCATAATTTACAAAAAGTCCCTATGGCAGAAGTCAGGGCATTGGGAGAACTATGCAGAGGACATGTTTAGTGTACAGGGCAGAGGCACAACTGCACAAATCCCAGAAGCAGAGGCAGGGGAGGATGGAGAGTTCGGACTGAAGCCAATGAATTGCCCTGGTCACTGCCTGCTATTTAGAGATGAGGTCAAAAGCTATAGGGATTTGCCGGTTCGCTACGCAGACTTCAGTGCTTTGCATAGAAACGAGATCTCGGGTGCTTTGACGGGCTTGACTCGAGTCCGGCGATTCCATCAAGATGATGCGCACATCTTTTGTCGGCCAGATCAAATTCTATCAGAGATCGAACAGACGCTAAAGTTTGTTGGTATGGTGTATGAGACGTTTGGTTTAGGACCTTACAAGTTGCTCCTTTCTACTCGACCAAAAGACAGTTTCATCGGAACTATAGATGAATGGGACCGCGCAGAACAGCAACTCTCCATGGCATTGAATAATATCGGGAGGGAATGGACTATTAACGAAGGTGATGGAGCATTTTATGGCCCTAAGATCGATATCATTCTAAAGGACTCGAACGGTAAAGAACACCAGACTGCCACCATCCAGCTTGACTTCCAGCTTCCACAGCGCTTCGACCTGCAGTACCAAGCTTCGCCAGAAGAAGTTTGTGCAGATTCTCGGACGTCCATGGACGTAGGCTTGGATCCAGCATTTCGCCGTCCTGTTATAGTACACCGCGCCATCTATGGTTCCATAGAACGGTTTATGGCGCTTCTGATCGAGCACTATGCTGGTAAATACCCGCTTTGGCTGTCGCCTCGGCCAGCAATTGTCCTTTCGTTGAACTCAGACCCCAAGGTTCTTGAGCATGTTTCGCACATTCAGTCCGTCTTGTCTGGTCTAAAGTCTCAAGAGTCACCAGAAGAACCTTCACTCTCGTCACCAAAGCCTCTACCTCTCTCAACCATACATCTCCCAGTCGACATTGATACAAGTGACCGTTCACTTGGCAAGAAAATTGCCGAAGCTAGAGTTAAAAAATATAATCACATCATTGTTGTAGGCAGTCGAGAGGTAGATAGTGGCGGCATGAGTCTGCAGATTGTGAATCAGCCTAATGAGGAAGCCACCATCAACGTACTTGAAGCCGTTCTTGGCAAGGATCTCACCGAGAAAGACAGATCAAAAGGAAGTGTTATTGTTGGGCTAGATGTGGCGAGGAAGTACTTCGAGAATTTAGTGAATTCGTTCTTGTAAATGATGGAAGAACATCTAAGATATACACATGCCCAACATGCAAAAATAATCAATTGTATATTCTCGGATCTGTCGCTTGGATGAAATAACTGACTTGGTTCGGTACCCACACCTTCTTCACCGCCAGTCGGAAACCTCACTTAACGATAGGTTACAATAATACTTTCTCGGCTCTAGATAGCTTGACCACTTTCGTTTACACTCACTTCCACAGCCTGAGTATGACGACCACAACTCACCATACTTTGCCTGCCCTTCAAAGCGCATCCTCAATACAACAACTCTGGTTATCGGAACATCAACCAAGAAAAAACGCAAAGGCGCTGAAAGTTGACCCGCCCTTCGATCTACCTGCTTGTAAGAAGAATTTCTTCTCAGTTTCTCCGCGAGTACAAGGCGCAGCCTAAATTTATTCAAATCGTTGTTGAGAGTTACTTAGAGAGAAATGTGACCCCCATGGCAGTCGAGAAGGTTGGCTATGAGCAACATTTGCGTAGCTTCAGCGCGTACAGGGCATCTTCATCTACTTCTCAAACCATTTCTGTTCAACCTGAGAAAATTTCTCTGTATTGAAACTGCTACTAATATCGCCAAACTTACTGACAGTTAACGAAACTTTGTTTTCTACCTTATTCAACTGGCGTTTCACTACAGCCTTAAATCTTGAGCTCAGTACCGATATGTACATATCTCTCCTCATGTAAGCTATCCATGAGGTCTAAACATTCTTGAATCCGTAATAGAAAACTCGATTTTGGAATTGTGACGGTAGACTTGCGCAGCCAGAACTCTCTTTGACCTTGAGCCCACTCAAGACACTGTCTGCAATATTTGTATGACAAAACACCCATACAAATGTATATTGCATAAGTCTCTAGTAGATTTTATCACTTAGCACTAACGTGAGGTGATTAGGAGACTGAATCAAACACATATCCTGAGAGATTCCGGGTCGATGTCACGATCGTGCAGGGAAAACAAAGGAGACTTTGACGATTCTTCGAAGACAAAGAAGTAAGAAAGAAACGTGCAGGAGGTATAACTATCATCCAATCCCTGATAGATCGCCATCTTCCTAGTAGTTATGGGTCTTCCACAATAATGGCTTGTGCTAGATGTGTGCAAGGCCGTGGCACCCAGTCACCATTGCTACTTTTTTCGAGCTTGGCAAATGCTGCGAAAATGCGGGACCTAGACAATATGTGGTTTTGGGGCCTCGCAAATGTTACGAGTCATATAGAGCGTTAGTAATTTCTTGAAAGATACCAAAGTCGTTGAAGAAATCACACCCCTTGCACCCCCGAGGGGCGCTCTGGGAGTCCTCACTAGCAACGTACTCCAGGTTTCTGTACTACGCTTCAAAAGCTTGGGTTGTCTATTCAGCGCTATGGAATGCTCCAATGACTTATCTGACGCCACAATTTGGCACACCGCAATGCGTCATAGTATGTACATACCTGATTCTTCCCCCTTCAATTCTGAACTCATGTGTATCCGGCCACTTGCTTTGTCCAAAGTCCATCATCACATCCACCGCTCCAACTGTTTCATCGATGACATAACGTCGATTCGTTAATGGAACCCCTGAAGGTATGAAACCGGCACAGCTTCCATTCGGACCAGGATCGCCATACAATCCGCCTTCCAGACGAACACATGGCGTTCCCCATGGTACGGTAGTATTCGGATTGTTGAAAATGTCACAGTAAGCATCGGCAGCGGCTTTGATAGTCTCGCGAGTGTCACGCAAGGCTTCGGGTATCGTAGACCAGTTTTCCTGCTCAACCCAGTATGCATAGCCGGTTATGTTGAAAAGCCAGTCCCCTGGCTTGGTAATCACTGACTCAACCTTGTTGATTTTATGATCTGTGAAGCGAAGCTGCGTGCCAATGACGTACGGATTTGTGGTACTATTAACGATCACTTCGGTATACGTTGCGCATGCGGATGTATCGTAAAGGGAGCGGTTGTGGGTAATTCCAAGAGGAGTATTGAGTATTCCAGTGCTGATGTTGATCTTTTTCCCATTCTCATAGTATCCTAGCCAGCTCGAATTGTCGAACTGTGCATGGAAAGCGGAACTTTGGCCAATTGTTTGAGCCGTGAGGTACGACTGAATCACCTCGGCCAATCATGGGCGCGTACAGTGTCCGACAACCAGAGGCACCAAAATTGTAGCTGCGAAGAGCGAATGTAGCATCATTTCGAATCTCAGGTAGCAGGAGGCTCCTAGCTCAGTAGACCTGCTGATTAATGTTGTTCGTGGAACAGTCTTGCTCCTTTTCCTACATATACCCTCCAGTAGTTATACTTGCGCAGAACGCAAATTGAATGCTAATTCCGGGAAAAAGAAAGGAATTCTATGATGCTCAGATATGCTCCCCACCGGGTAGAAGGCCAGAATATAGATTGTCTCCCCACACAACCTCTGAACTTACAATTTCCTCGGTTAATACATTCCCCATCACAATGCGAGGTTAACATTCGAGCTATTGAAATTCCATACATATTTTCTGCATACAAAAATGCTGTTTAGTTGGATTTGCAATCAGACAGGCACCTCTATATTGGCTGACGTGTTCTCAAATAATTTTACGATAAAGGATCATCTATACTTGTTTTCGGTGGAATTTAAAATGGTGTTGACGTAAACCCTTCCGACTATGTTCCAGAGTAATCATTTCCTCCTAGATCGCGTGGAGAGGCGCCTTTTCAGGCCATCTTTGCTAAACTAGGCACGCCAAGGAAGAAAGTGAAAACCACTTTATTTTCACATTCAATTGAGACAACGTACAGGAGAGATTGCGCTATCATAGACCGAGCTCAGTCATTGGTTTTCGTCATATAACTCATACTCTTCTCCTAGTGATCAATAGACTTTCTAACACAGTAATGGATGGGGAGGCCTCAGAACATGGTCGACCCTACGCTTGCCCTACTCCTTGCGTAACGTACCAAGTCGAAGCCGCATACAATACGCTACTAGATAAAATCATGGTTTTTTATTTCCTCAAGTGACAAGAATCACATATCATGGATGCTGAGCTTGGAGATCTAGTTCTCTTCTATACTTTCACGTCCGATGACTACAATTCCGACCTATTGCTTCCTAGCCCTAAAATGCAATCTGTTGCTGGGATAGCCCAGGGAACTGCTCTCTGCAACGTAGGACCATAGATGTTAAACTGACGTTGTCAGATCATGACACGGCCAAAGTGTTCAAGCAATGATTAGCCGTGGAGATGAAGGGAGTCACGATAAAATCTTCTTCTAGTATGACCCCTGCGTGATGGGAGTCTCAAAGTGCATTAGTTTGAACGGCTCTGAAACACCAAGAGAGTATGGGTTCACATGATAGCGTGCTCATCAACCTCGGCCTCGACCACAGCGAGTAGAAAACTGACAAAACTCATCATAATAAGCAGCATGGTGGGTATCCATGGCTGTAAATCCGAGTATCTTACGGTGGCAATATTGTGTGTTGACGCTGCGAGAACGTGGTGAACAATTAAGTGAGATGATCGCTGTAGGCACGTCGTAGACTACCATGACGGAATGCCAGTTGGTTGCTCAGTCTGTTCTGGAATAGTATCGTTTCTCGAAAACCATTGTAAATGATGACCCACAAGTATAACGTTCCGAATACCCCTATCGATAAAACGCATACGTCCAGTGGGTATCGATGTGTATCACGTCACTGTTCTGCTCATAGGTCATGTTGCTGATCGGTGTAAGCTTTTCAACCATTCATTTGTCCAACTCCGTATTGCGGCCAATCGAGTCTAAGGTAGGCCTTCGAGAATGTAGACTAACAAGACCAGATGTATCAGAATTTGACGTGAAAGGTGTGACTGAAGAAGGTCCCATTAACACAGCTTCGCCTTCGGCAGAACGTATCGTGAGCCAATTGGTGACGAGCATTCCTAGAACGACTACAAGACTTTTTAGCCCACTAGAAAACCTGACAAGGAGAAACAATACTAACCATCAGTCAAACACATCAAGAGGCAAGCGTGGCTCATTTTGGCGAAAGACCATGTGAGGAAGATCGCGTTGTTCGCTATCGTGTTAAGCAAAAGTAGGCTCGATCCTACCACGTTCCTGACCAACATAGCTCTCAAGTTGTCTCGAGATGAAGTCTTTTTCACACTTGTGACCACTTTCCTCCAACTGATGTTGTGCGAAATTGCTAACCGCGGCTTTACGCTAACAATGGAGGGTGCAGGAATTGGCGGCGGATGTGCGATCGAATTAATCGCAGGCCGCAGCTGCCAAATGAAAACCATAGTCAGAGCAATATTGATGACGGTATCGAGGACGATTACTGCGATCGCAGCACCAGACTGTATTCCGATCCTGCAAATACCGTCTTCACGGGAGAGCTCAGCCATTGGAGCCACAAACTGATATGCCATAATCGCAGCAAATCCGCATATAGTCGAGATTGCTCCAACAATATAGATGGGATCGCGCACGCGGTCGACAAATGGCGCTCGGACGATGTGAACACGCTCAAGCAAGAAGAGGTACCTATGCCTCATGAGTATTGGTAGATGTGATTACATCAAATGCATGGATAGCTTACAATGCGATCTTGGCAGCTCCATACAATGAGATACATATCCGTATCGCACCATAGCATTGTGCATCGGTCGTCAAGCCAAGCCCAGCAGTGTCTATGCCTACGGCAAACACGAATGCGATACTCACGAAGCCCTGTAGGAACACTAGGATGTCCGAAAGTCCATTCCTTGACTTCTTTCCAGCCATACGACCAGCTCGATAGCCTTGCATTCATCAGCACTTATCATTTCCAATCTTCTTCAAATCCATACTACTAGGAACATGGTCTCACTCACCTTGCGCCAGCGCAAGTAGAAATGCATACACAATACAGAGAACCACTGCTGCAACACGGTGAGCCGGTTTCTCTTCCAGGCGAACTCGATCAGCATCATCTCGAACAGCATGCGAGCCTTGTAGCACTGGGCTTGCGCCGACAAACGAAAGTAGCGATAGAAAAGCCATGGGGGTCACGTCTGCAGGAAGACCCATGTTCACTGCTGGACATGTTGGGACGGCAGGCTGGGAAGATGTGGGTTGACATTCAAAACTCTTCTGACAAGAGTGAGTTGAAAATGTTTCAATTCACCGTATCGAGAACCATTATGATGAGCGTGCTTTGCATGTCAGCCACATTAAAAGGTATTCAAGATCAACATTCACAGTCAAACAAGCCAGATGTGGAACATGGAGACAAGTCCGAAGATAGCTTCGCTTACCCCGTATCGAACGTTCCATGCGCCATGTGGGGTGTTGTCAACGCTAGAGAAGGTTAAATGGTTTTTGGCCATCTTGATTGCTTCGATCACGAGCACGCGTTCTGACCGCTGCTTCACATGCAGCAGCGTTAAAGATCAAACCTGCCTTTCAGAGTTATCCAAGAGCCGCCGTACTGCCGTAGCCACGGAAAGAGAAGCGTGGATAATTTTGGACCCCTTGAGTCTGAAATCAATGTCTTATTTCGGGGAAATACCGAGAATCAAATTGGGATTTATGGTTAGGTCATTCATCTACGAACGTGATTCTGCCACGGCAACGTATGTTCCCCAATAGCTGAGCCTCGCGGGCAGCCGAGCAATCCTAGATAGCTGCCTCGATACTATTTCCAGCAGTCTTGCCATCATCTACAACAAGTATCCTGGTTTGTGTCTTTGTCTGTATTCTGCGTTGATTATACTGCAGCTACTCCACACTATCTTTTCATGATACTTTCGTCGCCTCCGACCTGTCTATCCTGTTTTATCCTTTGTTTCTCTTTTCGCGATGCTTTATCTGGCATGCTTGCTTTCGCATCTCGAACGTCTCTCACACGAACAAAACGTTGCCCTTGAATATATGCAGCGTCAGCCAACCCAACCATGAAGAACATAGATTTTGGTAAAGTTATTCTCATCAAATATCTTCACATTGGCGCCTGATATCTGATATAGCATACCAGTAGATGTTCCGACGTAGTACGTATTCGCCCTGCGCTCGCAAGGCCATATTTCACCACAATTCTTGAAGAATTAGAAATCATGATAATACCGAGTCTTATCACCATGTTCATCATTACTTGGGAGCTTAGTGAATATAGAGACACTGAGAACTCGCATAATGTATCCCAAAATGGATTTGTAAATGTAATGTGAACGATAGGCGTTTACTTGCTCTGAAATACCATAGAACGAGCGATCTCTACTCAAAGCCAAAAAAATGGTCCAACCTTTGATACTCCAATTACTTATCTAGTCCCAGGAGGTAAGATTACTATCTAGACGAGAGGAATATTCACTTATAGGTGATTCGTGGACCTCCAGGCAACTCAGTAAGCCCTGTGTCAAGCCAGTTAGCATTCATTTGTACATCAGTATCTCCATCTACCCCAGACTGAGAACAAAAGGGGTGACTTACAGCCGTCAACAGGCTCTCTAACCGACTGCCTCACTGCACACTTGGTGGACTCTGCAGCGTTCTGCGTTTTCAAACCAGTGCATGTATTTCCCAAACAGCGCTGGTCCATTGCTTTCTGTAGAACTCCGTCTTTCCAGCCGAAGAGGTAGTCGCCGTGTTGTCCATAGCCAGTCCTGAGTCCTCACGGTCAGCTTCATTTACGATAGTACATCTCTACTAAATCTTCAGAGGGTACAGGAGTGTAGAACAGATAGGCTTACCCATCGCCCATGGAGTACACGAAAGGCTGCGAGCCGTCGGCTGGCCAGATCTTCTTGTCGTTGAACGGCGTTGTATCCCACATGACCTCATACATGAGCTGGGGCATCTTAACGGGGTGAGATGCTGGGCAAGGGCCGCCAGATTCGAATGAGCCTGATGATGGATATGCGACATGGTCTTTATGGTTGGGGCTATCGAGGTTTTTGCCGTCCCAGCAGCTGGCTGATTGTTAGCAACGGTGAACACTACAGCCTTAAAAAAATAACGTCGACTGTAGTCCAAGGGCAATGGCTTACGTTGGAAATGTAATAGTCGTCCTGATGCCACCCCCACAAGTCGACTTGGGAAGATCAAACGTATCCGCGCCTGTGCATGGAGCGCCACCAAAGGGGTCCTGCTGCATATTGCTGAAGCAGCGATGACAGAGCTGCTTTTGTTGGCCTTGCTTGGTCCTTAGTCCGGGGTCGCCAACAAGCATGCGGAATCCCTTTGGAAATGCGGTGACCTTGGACTTCCCGTCGTAAGGTGGAATGTAATAAACTGTGACACCTTCACGGCCAGACAGACCTAGATTGACCATTTGAGGGACACGCTTAAAGGTCCCATTCCGAGCCTTGAAATAGAGGTTTGCGGTCCAATAGTTGCTTAGATCCTCGCTGAAATCACATGTTGTACAGCTCGCCTTCGCACTTGGATCCAGATCCAGCGCCGGCATGCTCGCATTGAATGCATCTCCACCTACAATCTGATGTAGATGGGTTGATGGGAGGATGCCGGGCTGTACGAGTGGATCAATACGGTCGAAAACTAGCTGGGAGCACTGAAACCGCAGCATTGACGATTGGGCAAATTGGCGGGCCATGAGGCCATGGGCTGGTGAAGCGGCTGCATGGTGAGCGGCCCATGCAAGGACCAGGAAAGGGTTGTTCCAGTGCATCTCTACAAGTTAAATGCTATAAAAATCTGGTAAAAGGATGTCAGAATAAACGGTATGGGTAAGAGAAGTGTGTATGTCGAACGAGTGGGTCGCTTGACTCTCTCTTAACCTCTCCACATCCAAGGACCATCACTGCCGAAATCTCAAGCAGAATCTCCACATACACAACCTATCCCACTGATATCGCTTGGATTCCACATCAGGCAGCCATATGCACCGTTTCTTTCCTATGAGATATTGAAGTTCAACTGCCGTAGATGAACGGTTGATTGCTTATATATGCTGGGTACTCTGGCCAATCGCAACCCTGGGCGGATGTATGTGAGGCGAATCGCGAGACATGGAAAATCTCGGTTACAACCAACAAGAAATGGGACGTTTTGGAAATGGAGACGAGGCAGAAGTGATTGGTAGTTGAATACAGATGCGTGGCGACTGAGACCAGCGAAGAGGCGTCGTGATACCACGACTCAATCCCATGCGAAGATAGACATGTCTGGAGGAAAAGAGTCCAGAGTGTTGTTTATTAAGGCTGTAAGAAAGCTCTGAAAACAGGAGTTCGTTATGCCTCAACGAATTGATTATGGCAAAGAGTGTATCGAGGGTCGTAACGCCTTAAGTAGGTGGACCGCTTTCGCGATCCTTGGATTAAGACCGAGAAATTCTTCGGACTAGAGAGATATTCTCAGACATCCAGGCTATTCGGAGAAATTCTAAAGGTTTTGTAAATGCAAATAATCTCATGGCTATATATCATGAATCAATGTGCTTAGACATTATCGCTTTCGAACTAGATAATGAATAACTATACATACAAACGTGGTGTGGATCTCCAACATCCTTCCAACCATTTTTTCTCTCTGAACGCCAGGCCATGCATATGCTCCATAAGTGCTTCCCATTCTAAGCGACGTACTAATACAATCATTTCGCACAATGTTTCTTCTCTTTGCAGCTAATTGAGAGGTTGTTGCTAATACTTCTTTTTCCTTTGCCTGACATGCGGATCCATCCCCTTTCGATTTCTTTTCTGCCGGTCGGTAGGCGGACGGTACGGCTCTTTACCATACTCTTCCCTATACAGACTGAGCATGTACTCGTCGACATGTCTCTTCTCTTTCTCATTTCCATCAGCATCCAGGTCCTCGGCTTGTGCAGCAGCAGCCGCCTCTGATGTTGCTCTGGTGGCGTTGAGTGACTCGTTAAAGTCAACCTGATCATCATGGATTTCGTCTACAATCTCCTTTTGAGCGAGTGAAGCAGCGTTGCGATCCTCGGTATCTTCAACGGCACCCATAACTCTAGCATCACCCAATAGACCCGCTTTTTCACCTAGTACTCGCTCCATTGCTGCGCCTGCCTCGTCACTGGTGTCAATACCCATGTTCTCGTCGATAGCATCGCGCCATGTCACTCTATTGAATGTGTCTGTCGTGAAGTCGCCCTTCTGAATAATAACATCGTCCAAAAGTCTCTTTTGATTTGATTTACGTAGAATGTTGGCTTCGATGGTATACTCGCTGACGAACTTGTAGATATGCACGTCTCTAGTTTGTCCGATTCGATGCGCACGATCTTGGCATTGCTTATCCATGGCAGGGTTCCAGTCAAGGTCGTAAAAGATGACTGTGTCCGCACCCGTCAAGTTGATTCCTATGCCGCCAGAACGCGAGGACAGGATGAAGCAGAGGATTTTAGGATCTGTGTTGAAGCGATCAGTAAGGATCTGACGCTGCTCAACTTTTGTAGATCCATCAAGTCGCAAGTAGCGATGCCCATGAATGTTGAGAAATTGCTCGAGGATGTCAAGGACTTTAGTCATCTGGGTAAAGATCAGGGCACGGTGGCCACCAGCTTGCAGATCTCGCAGAAGAGTAGCAAGGCGTTGTAATTTGCCGCAGTCGTATTGTAACAGGCGCTTGTCAGGAAAAGCTATAGATTGCCTGATGCGTGAACCATGGAAGGGGTCGCGCTTATGTGCCATGTCGGAGGATCTGATGAGTTGGACACCGCGTTTTGATAAGCACAAGGGAGCAAGCTCTTCGGCGGCGACAGCAGGTGTTACACATGTAAAGCGTGTGATAAGAGGCTCGAGTGCTTCTGCGCGCTGTTCGAGAGTTGGTATCATGTCGTAGAAATGAGTTACTTGTTGATTGTTCCATTCCCGAGCCGCAGCGATCGAAGTGGGTGACCTGAAACCCAGGCGACCATGATATCGCTCAATGATATCATACTCTTGTTCTTCTCCTTGTTTTCGTTGCACGTGAGCCTGACCGAAAGGCTGGGATGATTGATAAAGGTTTGCAGGTTGTAGTGGTTGATAGACCAGTACTTGTGAAGGTCTGGATTTGGGGATCCTCCTTCCTTCTGTGATGGCGCCAAATGTATGATCGTACCAGTCCACAGTGACAGCATCAATAATCTCCTTCCCGTAAATTGGTAGGAGATGGGACCGGGCACGCGTGAGATTGAGACACGTCTGCAAATGGTCTCGAACAGCGGCCTGTTCCCTTCTGGCCATCGCTACCATGACAGATTGCAAGGGGGACGAGTGCTTATCTGGTGTATGATTGAGACGACGAGTTTGGCGTTCGATCAAATCTTCTAGTGGCCGTGTCGCGCGAATTTGATAAGTTCGCCGAGCATGTCCTAACTGTGTCTTCTCACGCCGGGCCAAAATCAGGCTCAGTGCATCGAGATTAACTTCTTTGTCTTCAGTATTCTCGTGCAAACGTTTTCGGATGAGCAAATCTTTAATCTCATACTGAGCAGCGACAGACTTGGGCATAGCCATGGAAGTCACGATGGCACGTGTTTCAAAGAGGTCAGGGTGGTTGCAGACCTTCCGTAGTGACATCAGGCAATTGATGATAGACATGTAGTTTCCGGAAGACAGGATTTCTTTTGTCGATGCGCGACCCATGAAACCATCGTAAAGTTGGCGTTGTCTCTTGGAGAGTTTACAGTAGACGACGTGCTCATACTTCCCGGGCATTTGCTTCTCTACCTCGGACTTCAGTCTTCGGAGCAGATAGGGCCTGAGAACTTCATGAAGCCTCTTGACGATTTTTTGTGCCTCAGCGTCAAGCTGCTGTCGACCCTGGTCCAAAATCTGTGACGTAGGATTCTTCAAAGCCAATGTAAACTCCTCCAGACCAGCAATGCGGCCCTCTCCAGCAAAGCCAGCAGGCATCAAGAAATAGAGTAGAGACCAAAGTTCGTCAATGTTGTTTTGTAAAGGCGTACCAGTTAGCAGTAGCCTGCGTTCAGTTCGAAGATTTAACATGGTCTGCCATCTTTGTGACTTGAAGTTTTTGATGTTGTGCGCTTCATCCAGGACAAGGTAACGCCAAGAGCGCATCTTGAAAGCCGCAGCATCCTGGAGGATGAGTTGATATGAGGTGATCACAACATTGTACATATCTTTGCCAGTGTTACGCCAACCCATTCGCTTGCGTTTTCTCTCGTTGATGTCGCCGTAGTAGGTGAGGATTTTGAACCCGGGCAAGAACTTCTTGAACTCCATCTCCCAGTTAAGCATGACGCTGGTGGGTACTACGACCAGATGCGGACCCCATATCTCTCGGCGAACAGCAAGGTACGCGAGGAGAGATATTGTCTGTATGGTCTTGCCGAGACCCATTTCGTCAGCCAGTATGCCATTTGTTTCGGACTCATACAAGTTTGCAAGCCAGTCAAGTCCATCATGCTGATACTCTCGGAGTGTACCACGGAGAAGAGATGGCACTTCTGTACGTGGTGGAGACGACGTCTGGCGGGACCTAGAAACACTCTTGTCTTGTATGGCATCCTTTATTGGCACAGGCTCCGAGGGTTCCACGGAAGAGGCAGCTTCCATTGGTGTGGCGTTTCCATTGACGTGTAGTTGGTCCGCTTTCGCAATAGTCCCACCATCGTTTAGAGAAGACTTCTCTGTATCTGCTTGCATTGGCGATGGAGTATGACCGTTTGTTTCATGGGTCTGTGGCGAAGCGCTGTCCGAGTGCTCATTCTCAATCGCAGTCTTGGCAGCCTCCTTCAGTTTCTTGATATCTTTCGGAGCTAAGAAGCCCATCATGCCAACGTCATCTCCATCACTCTCTTCGTCCGATCCCGCTTCTGAATCATAATCCTCTTGCGCTTCGTCCTCCTCTGCTTCAGAGTCCTCATCACTGGACCAAGCTTCACTTCCAGATCCTGAAGCGTTGTTTTGGTCATCCGAGTCCAGCAAGGCTTCGTCAACCTGCTCAAGCTCGACGGTAGCAGGATCAATATAGCCTCCCCCCTTTTCACCTTCATCATCATGGCCTTCATGGAAGCCATTCGTATGAGGTAAGCGATTGTCACGGTGTCCATCGACGTTTTCCAGTTCAAGTTCTGGGTCGGGAGTTGGTGGTGGAGTGCCCTCTTCAGTGTCGTCTTCTTCGTCTTTCTCAATCCCATCCTCGTCTGATTCCAGCTCGACTTCTGAGCTACTTTCTGGCAGGTCGGGAAGCTGTTCGTATTTTTCGCGTAACTGTTCAGCGGTGAGATTGGCGTCTTCGTCGTTATCGTTCTCCTGCTCGCTGTCTGAACTCGAAGACATGATATCGTCGTCATTTCGACGCCCAGATGTACTTGAGGCTCCACTTTCAAAGTCTCTAGCCTCGCCATCGAAGTCTCGGTCTTCACTCACGAGCGAGGATGCGGTGTCTGCAGCGTTTCGTCCAAGAATCTCTTGGGCCTGATTGAACATGTCATCCATCGCTTTGTGCCCAAGCTGAAGCTGCTCCTCTTCCCACTTGGCTACGCGCTCTCTGTCGATTTCTGTCCTAACAAGTGCCCACGCATCCTTGACGTCTTTCACAAGCTGCCTGTACCGACTAACTTGTCGCTCGGTCTCTTCTTGTTCGATCTCGTCATCGCTCTTCCGCTTGAATTTGTTCTTCCAGAACTCGTAAGCCTCCCTTGCCAAGGTCTTTGCAGTCCGACGATGGTATGCTTTTTCCTCCTTGAGTAATTTGTTGAAGTGTAGCGCGTGCGCAACCACGTGATCCCAGTGGCCATATTGCAGTGGTGGCTCCGGCGCAGCCTCAGGCGCAAAGACACTGCAGCTTGCTTGGCTCAATACTCCATACTCAGCAGCCTCAACGATCTGTAAGCGGCGTGCCGCCTCTTCCTGGGCCTTGGCCGAAGTTATCCGCTGGGCCTCTTCACTCTCCAACGGATCATCATCTTCTAGCCATTCTCCGAGCGAAGCGTACTTTGTCTTCGGCGGGGCATGATGCGGATGGCGGTTTGGAGGATCAGGCTTGCGTAGTTTTAGCCGAAGCCGTGGAGGAGGAGCATATGGATTGGCATCGTCCGGTGACGCGTATAGGCCGGCGTAGGGGTCGTGTCCGTTTGGTGCAAGTGCATCTGAAGGCTCGTCATGGACATCATCTGGGTAGGTCTGCGTCGCCCTTCGAGGCCGCCCAGACCGCTTCCGGGTAGTCTCAGGCAATACATTATGCAAGACAGGTGATGTAGGCGAGGATGCTAGCGCGGTGGTTAAAGACTTTTTCTGGCGTTCAGACTTGCGCGCAGGGGTAGCCAGGGATGGCGCGGGTGCCTTCTTTGTGGAAGCGGGAGCAGACTTTCCTTTGGAGAGCGGTGCAGGACCCGAGGCGTTCCGCGACTCACGCTTGACACCATTCTTAGGAGTGCCGTTTGTCTGCACAGCCTTGGTCGCGTGGCGCGAGTTTCGCTTGACAGGCTCTGGAGTCGGCGGCGCAGTGTCCCTGTTGACACGCGACGACTTTCTGACGCCATTCTCAAACACTGTCGTCGGTCCACTGGCTGTGAACGGCTTCCAGGGCGGCGACACGGCGCGTGATGCTAAGCCGCGCAGTGTGGTGTCGTCGAGCCTCCGCCGCTTCGCCGGGCGCTCAATGACGCCACCAAGATGCCCATTTGCAGACGGGGGTTGCTCTTCCTCCTTGGTTGCAGGCCCATTGTCTTCTCCGATGGGTGTGCCGTCAAGGGCGGCGTCGGGCTCGTCGTGTGCGGTGGTCGCGTCGGGAGGCGGGATGGATTCGATGTCGCGATCCGCGGGCGTGACTTGTTCCATTCAGGAAGGGAGAGGGATGCGGCCTGGGAAGCCTGGAGACCACCCGGCGCACCGCCAAATCGACATAAACCGGCCCAAGTGCAGAGTCGCAAGATAGCCTGGTAGTTGCTGATGGCCGTGGCGAGGTCGGATTCTGGGTTGCGGCTCGCGTCCGGGCTATGCGGGCTGATGAAGCGTTTGGCTGGTGTCGTGTTGTGAGATCTCGAAAAGCGAGCGATAAATGTTTGGATTGGTCACGCTAAAAGGCACGGCCGCACCGTGGAAGAGTCCCTGACGCGCACGCAATAGCAGAAAATGTCCAGGCCGATGAGTTTGGTCATGATATAATTGAGTGATGCAGATTTCCTCCAGACTCGCACGCCGAGAAGAGAATGGCTCGTCGCGTGGACGCCGTAGTGTGACATGGAAGACGCCCGTCCCGAAACGGCTAGACCCGTCTCTGCCTGCCAAGCCCTCCGCCTTCCTTGTGAGCTCATGGCGAACCTCACTCGCAGCCTGCAACCCATCGTTCGCCCCCCAACAACCGCGTCGCAACGTATGCCGCCGCCCCAATCCTACTCGTACAAGCTTCTGACGGCCTTGCAGCATGCTCTCCCGGCGCATTGTAGCGGCTCGCCCGCTGATCCGGGCTGCCGTCCCCGCGTCCGCACACCAACGACCACAGTTCACACAGATCCGAACAGCCCTCACCAACGCTGAGCAAGCCGAGCTCGCTGATCCCAATCAAGTGCGCAGCCTGCCATGGCCATGTGGTTGCTGTGGTTGCTAACACTCAGCAGAATGGCGGCTACATCAACCCCCCCGCCGAGTTACGCTCAAAGCGCGATCCCTACGGCGATTATTGGGACAAGCAAGAGCGCCGCAACTTTGGCGAGCCCTGCCACGAGGATCACGACATCCTCGGCGTGTTATCATTGCACGACTACGACCACTTCAAGCCCGGCTGGGGCTTTGTGCTGCTGGGCACCTTCGTTGCATCTGTTCTTGGACTGGCCCAGGTTGTAAAACAGGTCTATCCTGATAAGGTCAGCGCGCCGAAGACATATCCAGATGGCCTTGAGGCAGAGTTGGGTGGCAAGGGCGCTTTGTTGGTAAGTAAGCTGTTGTGAGTGTGGTATACGTTCTGAGACTGACAAACTGCAGGCACGGAAACCGGGCGAGGGGTGGTAGTCTCCAAAGTGCGAAACAAGTCAAATGTACATACAAGCGGAATAAGAATTTCATCTGTTGCTTCAATTAATGCACGTAGCAGTACCGGTGACTATCGATCGAAGTTTTGATCCTGGAAATTGGGCAATTCGAGGTACTTTAGAGTCATCATTAATCACTTATCAGATGGCATCTTGGCCGATTTTGGGTCTCAGGCTAGCAAAATCACCTCTTGCTCAAACTCTGCGTGTTTCTGCGTGTCCAACACGTGGTGTTAGGAAGGCAAAAACCCCGTTGGTCTTCATTCCACAAATGTTGGACTGCGAGACTTATGTAGGCCTTACCAATTCACCCAATATGAACTCGGTCTACACATGCATATTGTACAGAAAGATCACTTCGGTGTCAAGAGGCTTCGGGACCACCTATCTTAAGGTGTGTAACGCTGCGGGGAGCAGTTCTTCGATGTCGGCCTCCTCTACTGCCACACTCGCCTCTTCAGACGTGTCCTTGATTCTCAGTCAGTCTTCCAGTAGCCTCGCATCATCAACTACGTCGGCTAAATCCTCACAAAATTTGAGCTCCGCGTCGTCAGGCTCAATCGTGTCATTAAGCTCTACAGTGCTTAGTACGAGCCTCTCTATGGTCAACAGAATCGTCGCTAAGTAGTCTGACCGCCACATCAATGATATCAACTATAACCTCGCCATCTGCCCCCATCTGCCCTTATTCAACTGTCTCTAGTTGCAATTCTTTAACTGGGTCTTGTGGAAGCAACTGTGCAACCAACAACAATAAGTGCGACGCAGGGTATCGAGTACGTAAAGCCACAGCGAAAGTACCGAGACAGTTTGATTTAACCCTTCCCCAACGTCTCTGAACACAAACATAATATTGTAAACCATACGAACTGCTTCGGATTTACAGGCTTAAATTTCACGCTGTGCACTGTTCCAAAAAAAGGTCCACTAACAAGATACTCTAGATCGGGCGGAATTCAAGAATTCAAAGTGGGACTTTCATCCAGAATCTGCCAGCGTCAAATACAGACGCATACATAACTGCATGTACCGACAACCCAGATCATGTTACTGTCAGCCATAATCCGCGTGATCATGGCAATCGGCTCCCAATGTGTAACCCCTATAGTGCGATCGAGCATGGGTTGACGTCGACGACTGAGACAGACTCTTTCCTCTGACTCTGCAACATCGCAATGGTCTTTAACAGTTTGGCATCCAGCAGTGCTGCTTCCATCTTTAGCAGTACTTATTCGTCTAGGACTACCGCCTCCTCGGCAGCTGAAAGTGTCTCGAGCCTTGGCCAGGCTACCTTTAGTACCTCAACCGTAGTAGCTTCAGACACTTCCACCATGCCAAGGACAACTCTTACTTCGTCTGTTTGTCGTGGCACGGCACTTCAGAAGTTTTCGGTTCTGGACACTACATTTTCAGCAAGTCGCTGCCCGGCCTCAAACATGAAATGCAGAGATGGCTACAGAATCTTCTGCAGTACATATGCTATTTCCGGTTCCTAGTTGGTGAATATGGGGGCTGTCAATGCTGGTGCTTGCGGCGCTGCATGTGAGATGAACGCATTATGCCAGGCCGCGCTATGGAGACCGCTGCAAGGGAGTTACCGATCGTACTCGTCGTTTGGACAAGGTATCACCAGTCAGGCGCTTGTTACTTACTAGAGATTGTGTGTTGGGCAGTAGAAGAAGCCCAAAATGGGAATGGAAATCCTACAAGAGAACTCAAGGCCCTATTAGATTAAACAATTAATCTTTTGTTTTCCACGAAGCACTAATATGGCATTAATTCATGCTTACATGTATTTTTCTTGTTCGATCTCATGATCACAACTGCGTACACAATGAAGTGACGGGCACATTTTTGTGTTAGTTTTTCCTTTCTCATCATTCAAGCAAAGAACTAGGTATCTAAGCTGTATAGTGGGGCTAGCATAATCTCATTCAAGTGGACTATTCCCTGACAACTATATTCATGAGATAGTAGCGTCGTCTTGTATGGTCTTTTACTGCTATCACCATGTCACTGATACGAACGCGAGACACGGTGATTATTTTGGCAGACTTCAGAACTTGTCTTCGTCATGTTTGCCTCTTCAAGGATTAGAAATCTTAGGCTTTGATGGATATAAATCAGCATCTTCACTAAATGGTCGCAATGTGTCTTCATCAACTACAGATCCATAGTACGGTTCGATGACGTTCTAGTCAATGGTAACAGTAAACTCTTCTGATCAGTTTTGATCATTATCTGCTCAAAGGTTGGTGCGATCTTTGCACATCGTTTCCTCTGCCTATGCCATGGTGTTCCTAGTACACGTAGATAAAATCCTCGTTCGCCATGTCTGTCAAGTCCGAGAATCCGTTGTCGTTTCCTCCCGGCCCGGTCTGGCCCTCGCCATCCTCCACGTCAATACCCTTGCCCTGGGTCAACTCATCCTTCTTTAACATTGATTCATCAATGCGCACAGCTGATTTTCCGAGTTCTTCCCTTCTCTTCGCATGCCTCTTGTTCAATAATGCAAGGTACATTGGTATCAATAGCGCAATGATGCCAACGAGGACGAACATGACAAGGTTGCTGATGAGGCCGGGGCGGTATAACGGAGCATCATCCAGGGAATAGAGTAACGGTCCAATAACATTGCCGGTACACATTCCTATAAATACCATGGCTGATGTGCACTTCTTCTTCGTATCGCCAGCAGTATTTTGTACATGCCAGGTATAGATTATCGGTGTTATGGCCGCGAGGCATGAAACGAAGTAGTAACCAAGTAGCAAAACGCCCTTGTGTTTTCTCGGGACTGTTAGCATCATGATAGTCCCAATCGCGGGAAGGACGGCGACCAAAGCGATAGCGAGGCCTTTGCGCTTAAACTTTGTAGCGCCCCAGCTAGAGCCCAGGATGGCGACGATTTGGATCACGCCGAAAGGAATGTTGAAGAGAATGGCTTCGAAATTCGAGTACCCAAAGTCTTTGATGATGAGGTTGCCGAAGGTAGAGATACCACCGCTTGCGATGCTGCCCTTGCATAAGCCAAATACTTCAGTACTTCGCGAAGGTGGACACTTACGAGATTGCTACAATAGCAATAAACCAGCACCATGTTTTGAAATCAATAAAAGTCTCCCATACTTGGTCCCATCGCCAATGCCCTGATTGAATACCCATTTGATTCGCCCGGAGTCTCTCTACAGCGATGATTTTCTCTCGCTCGGTGAGATATTTAGCCTTCATCGGCGAATCAGGCATGAAAACGAGGACCACAAAAGCGTAAAGGACGGTAAGCAGTCCACAGAATAGGAAGATGATCTGATATTTGAACATCGCTTCACTTTCAATATGTCCGAGGCCGTAAGTGAAGAGTGATCCAACGATGAATGTCACACCATTCATCGCGTTCCAATACGCAGTACGAAGCGTCTGCTCAGAACGACGCCACCACATTGTCGTAGTAGCAACACAGGCTGGTGCAATCATGGCTTCAAATGAACCAAGCACAAAGCGTAATCCTAGGAGACTCGGAAAGTTGGTGCACGCAGCCATGATGGCGAGGCTGCTTCCCCACAAGAAAATTGCAGCAGCGATGACCTTGCCCGTCGGCAGTTTCACCAAAATGAATGCAGCTAGCGGTTGCATGACCAATTGTGCGAGGTAGAGAATTGAGCCAAGCCAGGAGTACTGGCGTCCGACGAGATGAGCATCTTCTTTGATGCCGAAGATGGAAACGTAAGACAACGAGGATTTGTCGAGTTGTTGGAAGAAGTAAGCACCGAGGAGTAAGGGAAGAACGCGGTAGTCGATGCGTTTTAGGACTGCGCGTTCTTCTTCGTAGGTGAACGATGCATCTTCTACGTGTGCATCGGCAAGGAATTTGGCTGCTGTATCGATGTTACGAGAGGCACTAGTTGAAGCTGGCTGTTCGACGTGGGTGATTGTGTCTTTGGATTCAGAGGATGTCGCCATTTCCGCGGATTGATGGTGTTAAACGACGGCAATTCAGATGCTCCACTACTAGAACCGCCCTTCTTTATCAGTCATAAGTCCTGCCCGGAAGATACCTTTACATGGCTCGCCTATGAGCCAAAGGATTGCAGTACAGTGTCATGGAGGCATAGCAGGAGAAATTCATCTCCACGTATTACCTTCATTAATACTGCGTTAGCACCCTATTCGACCGCACGATCAGCTCATGCGTAAGCATTGTTAGCAGGTTCATTTTCCCCACATGGTTGTATCGGACGGTCGTCTCCTTGGTCTGATCTCCCCATGGGGGGTGGGCCGGGTGGGGCTTGCCGTGTCGGGTATGTTTAACCCGGTGGCTAAAGGAGTGATCGACAAGGTGGTGCAGATTGTCGGAGCATTGTCGACCGAAAATCGAGAAATCCTTAGCGGGACAAATCTTTATACCGATAATTCATGGCGGGGTATTTCCTTTCTTAAACGTCGGCTATAGCTTGAAAGTCTTGGTGTTCGTACGACTAAATTGACGTCTCACTCTGAATGACAATCAGCGAGATGGTAGACAACAATATGCAACGGAAGAAATACGCACTTATTGGCACCGGCGGTCGCTCTTCGTTCTTTTATTCGGCAATAGCAACAACCTACAAAGAAACATCAGTCATCGTGGCATTATGTGACACGAACCAAACGAGACTTGACTACGCAAATGAGCAGTTGCAATCGTTGGGCCATGCCTCGGTTCCCACTTACAAAGCTACAAACTTTGACCGCATGATCCAAGAGACCAAACCAGACGAAGTCATTGTGACTACCATCGATCGAACCCACAACACTTACATCGTAAGAGCACTGGAACTTGGATGCAATGTTGTGACAGAAAAGCCCATGACTATCGACGCACCACGATGTCGAGAAATTTTCAATGCTGTTGAAAAGACTGGGAAGAAAGTACGAGTGACGTTCAACTACCGATACGCGCCACATAATACCAAAGTTTGGGAGCTTTTGCGCTCTGGTGCGATCGGCAGAGTGACGAGCATACATTTCGAATGGATGCTCAACACCTCCCACGGTGCCGACTACTTTCGACGCTGGCATCGCGACAAGCGCAACAGCGGCGGCTTGCTGGTGCACAAAAGCACCCATCATTTCGACCTCGTTAACTTCTGGCTCGACTCACAGCCAAAGACTGTTTATGCACAGGGCGATTTGAAGTTTTATGGGCGCGAAAATGCTGAGGGGCGGGGCGTGACAGACTTTTATACTCGCGCACATGGAAGCGAGGTTGCCAAAAAGGACCCATTTGCCCTGCACATGGAGAATAATGATAAGCTTAAGAAGATGTACCTCGACGCAGAGCATGAAGACGCATACTATCGCGACCAGAGTGTCTTTGGCGACGGCATCAGCATCGAAGATACAATGAACCTGCTCGTACGATACCAAAATGGTGCGGTGCTGACATACTCGCTGACAGCGTATGCACCATGGGAAGGCTTTCGTGTGTCTTTCAATGGCACAGGTGGCCGTTTGGAGATGGAAGTCGTCGAAAATTCATATGTCAATAGCGGCGGAGATCAGTCACTGGAGGGCTCCCTCGAAACCCGAAGCATCACGTTGCGAAAGTTGTTCGAGAAGCCCATAGACGTCGAGATTCCGGACAGCGTGGGCGCACATGGTGGCGGGGACGAAGTTCTATTAGCAGATTTGTTCGGCAAACAAGGAGCTGGAATCAACCAGGACATGAGAGCCGCGACTCATGTGGATGGAGCGCTCTCAATCTTGACAGGTGTTTGTGCGAACAAATCGATAGCGACAGGGCAAGTTGTGAAAGTCAGCGATATTTTTGTCTTGTGATTTTCCAAGTAGCCAAATGGAGAAATTGAAGCCTTCCCATGTTTTGACTATACGTCTCTCCGGTGGTGATGTTCGGCCCGAATGGGATAGCGCTGTGAAAGCAGGTGGAAGTGGCGTTTGAAGAGGTGCGCACGTGCTCGATCCCATTTGGTTGTCTACTCTCCTCACCACCCTGTGAACGCGACTTCAAGACCAACTTGCCATTCTTCTGGAACAAGGCCGAAAAGAATATCTCGGAAATGTCATCTTCGGCAGAGCAGAGTGCCCACACTCAATGTCCACTTTCAAAGGCCTTGTGGCCGAATTTCCCCAGATCAGAATCGATTATTTTCGCCACCAGCTGGAGCACAAACCTCCTTTGGCGTGCTTCCTGAGCCATGTCCACTCCGATCATCTGAGCGGCCTTGAGTCAATTCGACCGCCATTTGTGTATTGCTCAGCCGCTACGAGGGAAATACTGCTCCGACTAGAAAAGCATTGCCACCGCCTCAACTTTGCGAAAGGAGTATTGGAACGTCGCAGTGTCACGTACGACAGGAGCATGCGCAGGTTGGCGAAACCACTCCCCTTGGATACGCCGACAATGATCGAACTCGCGCCGGGTAACAGCCTGAGAGTGACGCTGATTGACGCGAATCATTGCATCGGCGCTGTAATGTTCCTTATTGAGGGAGGCGGCAACGCCGTACTATATACAGGTGATATCCGAGCAGAGACTTGGTGGCTAAACTCTTTGGTGCAAAATCCGGTGCTTTTACCCTATACTTTAGGGCTTCGTCAACTAGACTGTGTGTATTTGGACACAACGTTTGCCACAAAGCGCGAACCTTATCGGAGTTTTCCTAGTAAAGCAGAAGGTATCTGCGAGCTTCTTGAACAGCTTAGCCATTACTCAGACGATACCGTCTTCTATTTTCACTCCTGGACCTTTGGGTACGAGAAGGTTTGGGTGGCCCTCTCAACTTTCTTAAATTCAAGGATTCATCTCGACGATTACCGGGCATGCTTATATGGCTCGCTTTCCACATTGGACAGTTCACAGCTCCGAGAAATAGGCCTCCGCGTGCCAGCTGACAATAAGTTTGCCCGTGAATCTGGGCTTGAAATACGCGAAGCGCCTGCATTATGTGGCTTTAAGAACGGGAACCATATTCAGCCGGGCTGCTTGACATCTAAGGAGAATGTACGTGTTCACAGCTGTGAACGCGGCGCGGGTTGTCAGACCATGGACCATGACACGGACTCCAAGATAGTACACATTATTCCAATAATCACCCGCACCAATGGAGCAGAGATTGCTGAGTTAGGAGCAGGGGGTGGAAATGGCGACTTGGATCAGGAAGAAAAGATAGCGATGAGTGATTTAGTGGACACCGGCACGCTGTTGGACGTTGATGCTGCATCTAGCGACACTGAGGAGTTATCTTTAAAGTTTCGCGAAATACTCAAAGAAGCGATCAATAACGGCAACAGCAAGCTCAATCTCGACATAGGATTACACAGTGAGGGCCAGGGAGAACCGTCGCTCGAGACACTGATTTCTGTTCTGTCAGCTCATGCTCCGAGGAACCAGAATAGAATATCACCACAGAGTCGAACGATTCGGTTCCCTTACTCTCGGCACTCGTCATATTCGGAGCTCTGTAAGCTCATTGAAGCCTTGCGTCCCATTGATGTCGTGCCCTGTACAGTTGATGAAGACAATTGGACACCAGTGGTCAGTATGCGGAACCTCTTTGGGGAACTCTGTTCCGGTGACCTATTTCGCCATGATGCTGAGATGACGCTATTATATGAAGAAAAACTATTAAAAAGAAAGAGAGAAGAGTGGGACCAAGAGGATACCGAAGAAGATACACAGGTTACTAGCGAAGCTTTGATCGCGATTCCCGCTGCATCAAAACGCATTCGGATAGAAGAGACATCAACAAAACACATCTCCACGGAATATCTTGAAGGATCCAGTGCCATTGAACTACCCACAATATATGATTATGGATTGGTAGATACGTCCCAGCCAGGAGGTCTCAATCCACAACGCATGTCTACTTTGCCATCGGCAATGGGCCTTGCAGCAGATGTATGCACTGTTTCGAACATCAGTGTCATGGAGTCAAATAATTTGCTGCCACCATGTATACGACCCAATAGTTCATCTCTTCTGTTATCATTAGCTCCAACGTTTTCTGCTGGTGGTGGACTGGCTGTGACCCCGAGATTTGACCGAGCGAAAGAGCACACGAGGTTCAACAATCGACAGCTGGCCTATCATGCTGCGATTGGAACCTACCTTACTTGGAGCGACTATGGTGGCCTAGTATCTACCAGAAGTAAGGCTGACCGGGATGAGCAAGATTTATGAAAGGGAGTGGTCGTTCGTGATCATCACAGCCGACGCGACAGTCCCAGCGATATATGCCATCGACGGTTTGCTTTACTTGATTCTGAACAGCCACATTGCTCAGCGTAGTCAATCAAGCCGCTCAAAGCTGATAGAATTCTTTTTAAAGGGCTGAAGGCAAGGCATGCGGAAGACATGAATCCTCAACGTGGAATGTCAGGCGTGCTGATATTCCAGGATGGGAATGCAAAATACCGCGTTTGCCGTGGTACAGTCATGCCTTCAATCTCCCATCGACCATTTTTCGATCCTCAACACTTATGCAAATTATTGTCCGACTAGTCGGGCCCTTTCTAGACTCTTTTGGTGATCGCATTCCTCCCTTGGCTATGTCGCGATGTTCACCAACTCCCTTGCTTGTAGCGCATATATACGATCCCCTCGCCAACACGCTTCAGGCTTGATCTTTCCCGCGCGTTTTGTCACTCGTTTTCCCTCACACTCGTTTGAAGAGCACGTGGCGATCATGGCGCCTACCTGCTCCCGAGTAGCCATTCGTTTACTTACATCGATACTGCTGATCAGCAGTATCGTGAACGCGGCAGCACTCCCACACCAAGTGCTCGACCCGCGTACACCACTCATTCAGCTTGAGAACCTTCCAGAGGTGCAAGCACGCGCTCCTGTCACACCGGATGTCAAAAAGCCCAAGAAAGCGGCCAACCTCTACGACCAAATTGGCGACATTTTGAGAACTTACACGGGATATGACTTTCTTAGGGACCTTGTCGAGCGCCTGTTTGGTGAGCACGAGGACTCCAATGGTGAATGGACATCTACAACATCATTTTCTGTGAGCCCTACGCCTGTCGAGGTTGTGAGTTCGGTGACGGTCGAAATAATCAGTGAGATCGCAAGCCCGACATCATCGCAAAGCCTAGCCAGTTCACTTGGACCTCTTTCGACTACGATAGTGGGAGTTAGCTCTGACACTGAGGTTCCTGAGAGCACAATTCTGGACACAGAACTCCCTGGGACAACCATTTCAGATGATACGATTCCTGAGACAGTCGCCCCAGAGACTACATACACACCAGTATCAACAAATGTGTTCTCCATCCTTCCAGTGGACTCGGTGACGACTGCCATTGATACAATACTCCCAGATCCTGTATTCATTTCCTCGGCTTCAATTCCGACGGCAGAAGCTTCTTCGTATATCTCGGAAGTAATCCCACCATTCTCAGTGAATTTTACGTCTGTCCCGACATCAGAACCATCTTCGTTGGTCTCGGGTATCGTCCCGCCTTTCCCAGCTAACTCGACCTCCACCGGGCTCCTACCAACTGCTGTTTTGATAACAGATGAATTCACTGCTATACCTCCAAGAACCGAACTACAGTCACCATGGAGCGGTAATGCGTCAGCACCCACTTTGGCCCCATCGCTCATTCTCACGAATCCAATTTCTGCGACTATTTCGCTCAGCTCGAATGAAACGGCGACGAATACATCGACGACCAGGTTTCAGTTGACAAGTATCATACTCGTCACTGCAACAGTGGTCCCTTCCCCAGTCCCGGGAACTGGCGACCCATCTGCGGGAACTGGCATCAACACAATAGCATCGGATATCGCGACCCCTCTGTGGCCGAACAGTACGTTCTATACTCCAACGCCCGTGATATCTGGTACGGGCGGAGTCTCGTCTGGAACTGGCATCAGCACACCAGTATCTGATGATGCAACCCCTTTGTGGCCAAACAGCACCTTCGTCGGTCCAACCGCCATAGCTTCTGGCACTGGAGTTTCCGCAGGAACAGGCATCTCCAATGCGACCGTCACGCAGGCTCCTTTATATCCTAATACAACTTTCGTTCTTCCAACAATAATCACTGTAACTGGCGGTCCAGGCACTGCTCTTAATGTATCGATACCTGTCACCATTCCGTTGTACGCGAACACTAGTTTTGTTCTTCCAACCCCGAGCCCTGGCACCGGTGGTCCGGGTACGGTTACAAACGTATCGATCACGTTCAGTGAGAGCCCATTGTACCCGAATACTACCTATATTACGCCTACAGCGATCCTTGGCACCGGCACGGCTGCTCCATCTGCTGGAACGATTAGTAATACTCCGATTTCTTTCACAGAGATTCCTTTATTTCCTAACTCAACCTACGTTTCTCCTACATCATTTCTCGGCACTGGGACCGCTGCGCCTTCTGTAGGCACGATAAGCAATGCACCAATAAACGACACTGTAACGCCACTTTTCCCAAACATCACAATTATAACGTCAACAATAACAACCACACTTGAGCCTACGCTTTTGCCATCAACAACTGCAGTCCTCAATGAGACCGACACCATCGTCCCTGCTTTTGAGTTTCCAGGTCAGTTCTTCTAAGGTTCATAAGTCATTTTCGGCGTACATGTGATATCCTTATTGGAGACACTGCGCGCGCAAGGGCCTCCTGGTAGTAATATATACCTTCTGCATGACCATTGTCTTCGGTGCTTCTGAGCATGATGTACACGTGCAATAACTATACAGCCCATGATCAGCCCCAATACTTTGATCACTTCTCTCCGTCGACCTTCTACAACTCTAATCCCCTTCTCAGGTCTTCTTGCTCTCCGTAGTCTCTGCCAGGATCCTCAAATCAGAGTCATTACCCTCCCTATCTTGAATCGCTTCTATGGTCCTAGTGGATATCCTTCGCTATTCTCTTTTCCAGGATGTCTAGAACCAAATAGCCGACAAGCAGTTCAAGCACCTGGCCTCCTCAATTGCACAGCCCTCGGTGCTGAAGTGCAACGTTGCCAGGCCTCCGGGCGTAAGGTTCTCCTCAGCATCAAAGCAGACAATCTAGGTGCTGTAGGTGGAAACGCAGAGTTTGGTGATCCTGGGAGCCCTGTTGAGCCCTTTGGCCCATACTTCGCCGAAGACAGTGATGATGAAATGGAGGGCGAGGAGAAGAGAAAGAAACGACAAATCGTCATTCCGCGTCTCTCATTGACTATCCCCATCCCTCGGCCCCCATTTTCGATTCCACCTAGACCAATATCTATTCCGCCAATCTCCATACCTAGACTGTCCATTACGCCGTCTAAGCCGGCTGTGGTCGTATCCACACCGACAGCTTTGCCAGTGTTTCCCCCTATCTCACCACCAAGCTTGGCTGTCCCGCTGTCCAGCTCGTCACCGCTAGTGTCCAGTACAACCACATTGCTGTCCAGTTCACTGGCCGGGCTGTCGACGCCTATTATCCTACCCACTGTCTTGTCAAGCTCTTCCATTCTGGTACCCAGTTCGTCTGTCTCACTATTCAGTCCGTCTGTTGTACTAGACAGCTCATCCACTTCACAATCCCCTTCATCAATCTCTCTTTTCACCTCCATCATTTCCATCCCTGACACGCCGTTGCCAACACCAAGCTTCTCTGGTTTTGAATCCATTGCAATTGAGGGGCCATTAGAGACCGAAGTACCAGTGGTTACTGTTGGCCCGGTCGAGACCGTGGGCCCAGTGGAGTCTGAAGTGCCAGTAGTAACCTTGGAGCCACTCGAGCCCGCAGAACCAGTAGTGTCTGAGCCATCAGCGGTCACCACGAGCGCAGTGGACACTGCAGGGGCCATTGAAACAACAGTACCATTGGACACCGGAATACCAGAAGAAGTTGAGGAGCCTCTGGAGACCTTAATAACTGCTGAATCCGAGCAGCCATTGGAAACTGAATGGCCAGGAGTCACCAAGCCATCGGTGGGGATTGAGCAACCCCAGGTGACTGCGTCGCCGGAAGAAACCACACAACCTGAAGTGACTGAGTTGCCGGAAGAAACCACACAGCCTGAGGTGACTGAGACGACAGTGGGGACTGAACAGCCCATTGAGACTGTGCAACCGGTGACCACTGAATCACCGGTCCCCGTTATCGCACCCTTCCCGACCAACGAACAGCCTCCAACACCGCCGTTCCCCAATCTTTTCAATGAGAACCATCCTCCCTCAGCATTTGCCTTGACGCTTTTCAGTCTATTTGGCGAAGGTCATACTGAGCGCGCAGACCTTCGCCCTCTGGGGCCTGATGTCGGCACTCCTTCTGTGCCTCTTTCGCTAAACGGCTCAAACTGGGTAAATCCAGCTACTTCTATTCTACGAACCCTTTCACGTCCGCTCGGAGAGGAGGTGATTGTTGATGGTTATGATGTCCAACTCCCTGTGCAGTGGAAGGGTAGCTACCAGGATGATAAGTTTAGACAACTTGTGGCCCGGCTGAGGGAGTTGAACCGCGAGGCTTGGAGAGAGTCTGGCGGAATTGAAGGTGGGCCAGGTGACCTCGGTGCCGACGGGAGAGGTGTTGTGTACTTTGGTTGGATTGGTGAGCTACTTAAGGCTCGTGAGGCTCGTGAGGATCGAGCAGGGTGGGTTGAATGGGATGGTCAGACGTCTCACTGAAGCTGAGGATTCTAAAATGTTTCGTTGATGATGATGACGATGACGACGTCGTATGAATCGAGGCGGGGAGGTATACTTAGAGCATGTATCGCATTATAGAGCTAGTGCTGGTCAGCAAGAGGCCAACACTTTTGTGAAGGGATTTATTGTAATGACTTAACATGATTAGTTTAGCTTCTTAGAATCAGCCACTGAAGGGCGCACCCATCACGTCAGCGTGATCATGGAGCAAAAGTGGACAAATGTTAGTGTCGATAACGCTGCACTACTTTCACGAACAGTATGAGGGTAGCATATCTTGTAACTCTCATGCCTGGCGAAGCAATGCTACACTTGCAGTATATTCGAAGCTATCAAGGAAAGAGTCAAGTGATATGTACAGAGACTCGAACGACTAAAAGAAAATGAAAAGACAAGTATGGTATCCTAAGATTCATCAACACGCGCAGTCGTAACCGACAGCACCTCCATATCCTTCTCTCAATGGTCACCCATATCCCGTAACGGAACATATCCCGCTTCTTCTTTATTCCGTCTCCAAGCTCCCCAACTCTCTTGAACCCAGTCTTTGGCAGTGCTGAACAGTCCCTTCTTCTCCAACTTCTCCATCTCGACCTCTTTCTCGTCGACTGGCGCCCCTGGATCGAGAACGCTAACTTTCATCCAGCTAGGCCTGTGCCAGAACTTCAGATGTAGTGAACTTGCTACTACGGACACAGAAGAGCAGGCCATCGCCGCACCCGCAGCCATGGGATGGAGTGAGAGGCCCCAGGGAAGGAAGAAACCCATGGCGAAAGGTAGACCAACAAAATTATACATGCATGCCCATGCGAGATTTAGTTTAATGCGCCAGAAGATAGCACGACTAAGTACCAAGCTGGCAGGGATTGCCAGAAGATCGGTATTGGACATGAGCACGATACTCGCAGCCTCCATGGCAACATCTGTGCCGGTGGACAGTGCAATACCTATGTCAGCAGATGCGAGGGCAGGAGAGTCGTTAATTCCATCACCGACCATGCCAATGACTTGACCACGGCCTTGGAGATCTGCAACAATGGCTTTTTTGTCGGCTGGGGTAGCCGAAGCATGAACATCGGCAATGTCAATTCCGACTGCTGATGCGACGACGAGGGCGGAAGCTGATGTGTCGCCCGTTACGATGGATGAGGTTATACCAAGACGCGAGAGAGCGAGAACAGCCGCGCGGGCAGATGGTTTGATTGTGTCAGACAAGCTGAGTGTGCCGGTGTAGGTGTTGCCAATCGCAGTGTGAATTGTGGTGATACCAGCAGAGCGTGTTTGCGACCCGCGTGGGTTGGCAACTGCAGCAGGATGTAGCGGTTCATCTATCAAATCAGGCACATGAACACCTTCCGACGTGAGAAAGGCTGCGTTTCCGATGAGGACCTTGTATCGTGTCCGCTCGCGGGAGACGACTGCTTCAACAGTAGCCGTAATACCCTTTCCAATGATAGCTTCAAAGTCACCTACTGAGCCATCAAGGGTCCCATCTGGACCCAGACGAAGGTGCTCCTTCGCGGATAAAACAATAGCCTTTGCGATCGGATGTTCGGAACCCATCTCAGCAAGTCCGATAAGTGTCCACCAAAGATTCTTCTTTTGGGCATGTGCCCAATCGCCCTGGATGTCAGTCTTTGAGACACTCATCTTGCCAACAGTAAGTGTACCAGTCTTGTCAAAAACAACATGCGTAATCTTGGTGGCAGTCTCTAGAGCAGCGCCGCCCTTGACAAGAATGCCATGCTCGGCACCCACGCCCGTCCCAACCATGACTGCAGTCGGAGTGGCAAGGCCAAGGGCACAAGGACAAGCAAAGACGATGACAGCGATACAGAGCTTAACGCACACCATGAGTTTTCCGCCACTTGCGTGATCAAGGAACACTTTCGGCGGATACGGTAGAACATGGCTGAGTACCATCCAGGCAACGAAAGTAGCAAGACCGAGAGTAATGATGATGGGCACGAAATAACCCGCAACAGTATCCGCGAGGCGCTGGATGGGAGCACGGCTTGTCTGGGCTTCTTGGACGAGGCGAACAATCTGACTAAGTTGGGTGTCGCGGCCGGCTCGAGTTACGACGAATTCTAAGCGGCCGTTACCGTTAACGGTGCCTGCCATTAAGGGTACACCCTTCTTCTTGAGAATTGGCATCGCTTCGCCAGTGACCATACTCTCATTGAGATACGACTCACCGCGGATCACTGTACCATCAGCAGGGATCTTATCTCCAGGTCGAAGAATTACAACATCGCCAACTTCGATGAGCTCCGTAGCAATAACCCTCTCTTCAATGGCATTGCCATCAACGGATGTACGTGATACCTTCTCCTCGGCGACATCCCAGCCTTCGGCAGCTTTTGCAGCAGCGATGGGATCTGCGTAGATAGTAGCCATAGACGGTGCGAGTGACATGAGTCTTGAGAGTGCTTTTGAAGTCTGGCCCTTTGCCCTGTTCTCGAGGTAACGACCCAAGCTGATGAACGTAATCAACATGGTGCTAGTGTCGAAAAGTGTCGTTGGCTTCGTATGTGGAGAAATGAGGAGCGACACCAGCATGCCAGCAACACTGAAGAAAAAGGCCGCCGAAGTTCCGAGGACGACCAAAACATCCATTGTGGGCGAGCCATGGCTAAGAGACTTGTACGCAGATACATAGAAACGCTTTCCGATTCCGAATTGAACGGGGATGGTAAGTGCAAGACAAACAATGTCTCCGAGGTACAGACCGGGTATAATGCGAATGGCGCCATAATTAAGGAATGGCAAGAACATGGGAAAGATCATGCTAGTGAGAAAGACGGGAACAGCAAACCAGGCGGAGAAGATTACTGCTCGCCTCCATTCTTGGATCTCTTTGGTCTTTGCAAGGGATTCAAGTTGAGCGTTGTTATCGTCTGAATCGGCTACAAGCGCATTGTAGCCAGCCTCCTCGACTGCTTCGACGATTGCTCGGAGTCCGATCATCTGGGGTTCGCGCTGAATCGTTGCTCTTGAGGTGCCAAAGTTGACAGTCGCAGATGTAATGCCTGGTCGTTTCCTCAAAAGTGCCTCCAGATCCTCAGCGGCGTTCGGATTAGGCAGCCCGTAGATCTTGAGATGAATAGGTCCGTTGTTCGCCGACGTCTGCTGTACACTACTATCTACGGAAGAGATAACCTTGGCATCAAACCCTCGATCCTCAATGATCTCTACTATTTGGCCGTCTGTGAGTTTAGCAGGGTCATGTACAAGCACAGCGCGGTTTGCAAGTAGGCTGATGTTGAATTGATGTACACCATCAACGTCTTTGAATCCGCTCTCAATGGCCGATGTACAAGCCCCACATGTCATGCCCTCGACAGCCACCGTCGTAGTCACCGTTTTCTGCTTCTTTTGACTTCTGCTCTTCTTAGGCGCGGGGTTTGCGGCGACGGTATCCAGTACCTCGGCATCAAAGCCAACATCTTCTATTGTTTCTGCCAACTTGTCGGAAGATATAATTGTTGTATCGTGTTCTATTACGGCTCGCTCTGAGAGCAAGGATATGCTGAACGACTTGATCCCGGCTACATCCTTAAAGGCCCCTTCCACAGCAGATGTGCATGCGCCACATGTCATGCCGCCAACCGAGAGCGTAGTTGTCGAGATATTTGGGTTTATATCCTCATTCTCGTCTTCTGAATCACTCAGGAAGTGATCCTCTGTACTTTGAGTGACTGGAAGGTCCGTTGACAGGACCTCGGCATCAAATCCTCGGTCTTCGATGATTTCTTTTACTTCATCGGCTGATATCACCTCAGGATCATGTTGTATGACTGCTCGCTCCATCACCAAGCTTATCGATACGTTGCCTACTCCGCTTACGCCCTGGAAGCCCGACTCGATGGCGGAGGTGCATGCGCCGCATGTCATGCCCTCGACCTTGAGTGTGGTCGTCGCCATGTGCGCTGTGGCGCCGACCGTCGCCGCTGGAGGTGCCATAGTGTCTAGAAGTGCGTCGCGAGAATAGAAATTCTGCCTTGTTCTGGAGATGCCCTGCTGGGCGTGCAGAAGTCGAGGTACGTCAGCAGGGTACGCGACCGCAGGCCGTACGAGGCGTGAGGGTTGGTAAAGGGGACGGAGCGAAGATCTATTGCGACATGCACTAAATGAATGTCGCGAGACAGATGGTGACGATCTTGACGATTTAACAGAACAAAAGGAAGTCCAGCTTCCGGTAGTTGCCAGATGGCGAAGTGATTAATACGACGATGGACGGAGTGCAGCAGCCACACTCTGTCCGGCACCTGAATAAAGCGATCCAGGGCGGCGGGCCGTCAAAAGTGGGCTAGACCACGTCGGTAAGCTGACGATTCGCTGCTTACCGTGGGACACTATGAAAAGCGCAGGGTCCAGATGCCAGAAAGGAAGTGCAGACTGCAATGGTTGTTGAAGTGCAAAAATTTGTTCATCATGGTTTGCGGGCAGTTCCTTGAAGATAGGCGCTGTCGTGCTGGGCTTCGCCAAACGGGTGATGCGGGAGTGTTTCTGCTTGGCGGCTGAAACAGGAAGGCCCTTGAAACTCTCGAATGATGCTCAGGTGCGACAAGCGGAGCCTCAGGTCCGTTCTCCCATGGAGCCCCGACTGCGGAATCTTTTCCAGAACAAAGCCAGCCGAATAAGCAGCCCTGGGCAGGCCGCAGGCACAGTCTTACAAACATGTCAGATACCGCAATCAATCTATTTTCTGCCCTCGTGGCTCCGCTGGGCCTCTCCGTGCCGGAAGCGCAACGCCATCGAGCAGGTTTCACGCCCAGAGGGCTCTGAGGCGTGCTCTTGGTGGGTCCAAAGAAATAATTTGTGAAACAGAGACACCAACTGGCGGCAAAACATCAGAGCTCCGATGTTCTAAACAAAGAATGAGGCGCTTGGTTGGCGAGAGTGCCTGGGGCCAAAGTGGGGTGTGTGGCTTGACGGCTCGCGGGGCAGGTGCGACCACGACGCCAAGATATCCATTCACCTGTGATGCTGCCTGCTCGGCTTCAACGCGACAAGACGCATAGCTACGCCAAAAAGAAGTCTCCTCCTTCCACAGGCTGTATCATCCTCACATAGATCAGTAATGGAGCAAACCAAGGCTCTCAATGCTCTCGAGCCTTTCCTCGCCCTCAGCAAGTCCGCAACCTCACCGAGAGCAGCGTCGGACTTGGTCACGCAAGCCACGAGCGCTCCCAATACATACGTCTTTGCTGAGTTGCTGCAGACGCCAAACATTCAGAACCTGCGGAACTCGGAAGGACATGCATCCTATCTCACACTGCTAGAAATCTTCGCCTGGGGGAGTTGGGAAGACTACAAGGGTAAGCGCAGCTTCACATGCTTTGCTTGAAGCTCTTCCTTCATACAGAGCCTGTCTTGGTGACGATGCTGACTGGCTATAGCACAGCCAAATCTACCCAAACTATCAGCACAACAGCACCAAAAGCTCTTGCTGCTCTCGTTACTCCCACTCTCTCGTTCACACAGCACATTGACGTACAAACACCTACTCACCGCCCTCGATTTGCCCACCACCCGCGCCCTTGAAGAGCTCATCACAACTGCAATCTACTCTGGCCTTATCACTGCCACTCTCGACCCCGCACACTCCCTCATATCTGTCACTTCCATCTCACCACTCCGCGACCTTGCCCCCGGCTCACTCCCCGCACTGCAGACCACTCTTCAATCATGGTCACAGCGCTGCGACTCTGCCCTAGCAGACCTCGAGGCTCAAGTAGAAAAGGTCAAGAAAGAAGCAGTAGATAGAGAGAAACTCCGCCGGAAGAAGGAGCGTGCGCTCGAGGCCGCCATGCAGACCAGTGAGGAAAAGAACACGGGAAAGCGAGGCTTGCTAGGCTTAGGTGGGGGCGACGAGATGGAAATTGACGATGAGGGCGGAAGTGGTAGAGTCACAAGGGGAAACAAAAGGGGTCCTGGAGGCTTCAGCGGCTTCGGTGGCATCGGCAGGCGGCTGGGTTGAGACTCGGATACAGAGATATAAATGGTGCATGCAAAGGCCCCTCGGAAGTATGGGTTCCAGTCTGGACAAGAACCGCTTGCTGAGCTTGACCTTGTAGAGGGTCGAGTGACCATTTAGAGTCACGATGGATATCATTCTGGTGAACATGTTGGTGGATATAACATAATGCAGCCAACGGGTATACCCACAGTGAGTGGCAAGACTCTATAACGAGCCACTCCAGCCAAAGCACCTTGCAAGATCAGGATCATGAGTACCACGAATGCAATGCATTTGAACCATTCAATCCAGATTATGACCATGTACTACACCATGTCATGCTGAAGTAGTGCCCCTGTTGCTCATCCGGAGCTTCCCAACACGGAAGCAAGCAGTCTATGGACCAGAAAGAATCCATCATTAGCCAAAAGGCCAAACCCAGTGAGTCCTGGGTATCCGGCAATCCCCATTCGTGTATCCCCTTACAAACGCCGTCTGTTGCAACGCCATGCAGTGCATCGTAAACTTTAAAAGGGACTAAAAATCAAATGGTCAAGGAACATGGCCAGTATCCCCGCTTCATTCAGCGTCGCTTCCTATGCTGGCGCAGCTGGCGGCTGGAACTGCTCTGCCACATTTCCTACATTACCGTCTGCGGTGACATGTGTCTGGTGCAATTGTGCAATCTGGCCAGCCATGGTTCGCAGCGCCTCGCGTGTGGCATCAATGTTTAGCTCGCCGCGCTCCTGAGCTTCTTTGAGATATTGCTCCCATTCTGGGTCCATGGGTACGTTTGCATTGCCTTGTTCACGGAGGGCAGCGGCGTGGAGGAGGCGTGCGTTGAGAGAGAAGCCAACGCTTGCGCTGAGCTCCTCCTCTTCCTCCTCTTCCTCCTCCTCTTCGCTTTCGACATCGTCCTCGGCGTCGGAGTCGTGCATTTCGGTATCAGCGTGCGATTGCCGCGTATCGGCTGTGGATGGTGCGCCTGTAGCTACCTGCTCGATCTCGACCTCAATGTCTGTCTTTACATTTATCCCTTGTGGATTTCGTGCAAGTTTCCGTCGATCGACCCAAGCGCCAATCTCGACACCTGTGGTATCCACGACTCTAACGCCCTCATCCCTCTCATACCGTTCTCTCGCCCAAAGCGTCCCTTCCCATCTGCAAAACCCTTGTATCTCTGCCTCAGTCAACCCCAGGCGATCAAAAGCTTCGAACAAGCGTCTGTGGTGCGGAAATCTTCCTAGTCGCTTCCTGTGCGGTTGGAAGGCATAATTTAAACCCGGGTATCGTGCTTCGATTGTGTCGAGCGAACCGTAAAAGTTTGCCGTTTCGATGCGTACTTCGCCAACGAGGTTTTTGGAGAGGTGTGCGCTAAAGGAGGGCGGGTCTGTAGGAGAAGGTGTAGGGAAGAGGGTGTTGTAGACGAGCACGCTGATGGGGCTTTTGCGGTGCATGGCTGCGGTGCTGTCTGTGTATGTGTGGCTCGCAGTAAAGTGTGCCGGTATATGTGTATGGGGGTTTGTTGAGTGTGCGCAAGTTGGGTATCGTGGTGCGAGGCACAATGGCGGTGATAGTCGCAGAGCTTCAAGGAGGATGTCCAGGGGCGGAAAGTATGTGGCCGGTGTATGAGTTGCGGAAATGTGATGTGGTCCGTCGCTCCTTTGCTGGCAGTGTTGCTGACCCCCGGTGTGACGGGTGTTTTGGCCTGTTCACGCTGGGCCGCCTAGCCGACAGGTCAGACGCTCTTGCACTACTCCAGGTGACTTTTGCTGCCTGTGCCTGACACTAGAAACTCGCAGCACGGGTTCTGAAGTCTCACGGAAACGCTGGGTGCGGAAAAAGGAGCAAGTGAGGTGGCAGAGTAAAGCGCAGATCGGCGCGCTGATCTGGTCCAGCCAGGCTGGTCCTGGTGGGAAATTACTCGGGAAGCCTGAGGAAAGCCTGCGGCGTCGCCACGAAGAATGGGGCGCGGAGACAATGGCTGCAGATGGGCCGCACGGGTCAGACCAGAGGGCAGAATGCGGTAGAGGGCGCGAGGATATTCGGGATGGCAGCAACAGCAGCAGCGACAGCGACAGCGACAGCGACAGACAACGAGGGCGGCCAGCGGATGGGTTTTAAAAGCACCTCTCTTACTCTCTCACACCGCCAACTGCAACTATGGCTCGCTTTTCAGATGCTCCCCCCCTTCCCCCCGAATGGCACATCCAGACCCTGAGCCCAAAAGCATGCCAACCCCAGTTTTGCTCTACAGGCCGCGGCCACTGATTCGCCTAGCTCGAACCAAATGGGCCATCACAACCTTGCACCTGGAACTGGAACTCTGCTCGCACGCTTTGTTGTCAAGCTCTGCGTGGATGAGTTGTAACGCATTAGGCCAATCGCCGCCGAGTATCCGAGCCCGAGTCGCGTCAGGACCAGCGACACGGGGGACCGCCCAGGGCTGTTCACCGAATGCCACCTGCACGAGGAGCCACTGGCATTCCCTCCAACGCCTCTCGACATGCGGGCCAAGGCACACCACTCCCACCAGAGCGTCAAACTGAATTCCCGTGTTACATGCGCCTTTGCCGGCAACATGGTCCCAGGCCAAAGTCTCTTTGACGCGAGGGTGCGCGATGGTGCTCGGAAGCAATGCCTGCTCCGCCATGGATCAAGGATGCTTTTGTCCATGGCATTTCTGTTTCAGGCACACAATTACATACCAAGCAATACCCTAGCCATTCTCTCTCATCCGCCACCAACTCCGTCCACCCTCATCGTGACTGTGCCCGCAACCTATCGTCGACTGCCCCAAACTGGCAACTGTCGCGGACTACTGTGAAGGCGGCAAGCGCTTGAGAATCACGAACAAGTGAGGAGTCGGCTAGCGAAAGATCAAACAGCTGGCCATACCAATACAATCAAACGGTGTAGAGCATAGTCAGCTGCAAATGCTCGCTGCATATTCGTGCTACTGCTTGGTAGCATATTCTCTTTGCCGACAGCTGTCTCTGCACAAAGCTGAAGAGCACCTTGTTTGATGATCCAGATGCTGTAGTTTAGATGATGTCACTGCCTGGCCAGACGCGACCGCACCTCCAAAAGACATAGACAAGGTACAAAGGTTAGTTCAACATTCAAAGACTCGGCTTTCATCGAACGAGATGCCGACGTCGAGCCTGATGAAGCTTGAAATTGATCGTCGCGTGACAGCATCGCGGACCGCGGTTCGTTCGTTTCCCGTTTTCCTGCATTGGTGTCGCCGCGATAAGCCAAGACTTACAACACAACGCCGCCGCACCACATCGTCGTACACCGCACACCTAACCTCCCTTGTGTACTCGCTAAGAGCGCCCGGAAGATATACGCGACTCTATTTCGTGCTCATATCACCTTGAAAGAAGCGCGTACCTGGAAGATCGCTGTCAGTATGGGGAGGAATCGGGCAGCTTCAAATGCGTCCACTCGGAGTGGTGAGCCGCCGCTACAAGTAGGTATGGAAAAACAGAGACAGTCTGGCAAGTCGCTGAGAAAGATGCAGGAACTGGGTAGCATGTATGACTACCTAGCCAAGATTGTACTGCTCGGACCGAGCGGTGCTGGAAAGTGAGTTCATAACGAGCAGACAGCGAGTCCGGATCCTAACGGTAGACTCAAGATCCTGTCTACTGCACCGCTTCGTAAAGAGCGAATGTACGTCTCTATACGAACTTACGGCAATCTGATGTAGAATTACAAACTTATTCACCAAGGGCGAGTCCTCTCCTCACAAACAATCGGTGTCGAATTCTCCTCCAAGATCGTCCACATCGCCGACCGCAAGGCCAACACCTCACACCGAAAACGCATGAAACTCCAGCTTTGGGATACTGCAGGAACAGAACGCTTCCGATCTGTGTCGCGATCCTACTATCGAGGAGCAGCCGGCGCGATACTCGTGTACGATGTCAGCAGTTGGAGGAGCTTCGAGCAGTTACAGACCTTTTTGAATGATGCGCGTGCACTAGCAGGCCCTGATATAACAATCATTCTGGCTGGAAATAAGAATGATGTCGTAGATGGCCCTCCTACTGGCTCAGGACAAAGCTCATTTGGAAGCTATGGTAGTACACCTTCGTCGGAAAGTGGCCTCCCACCGCCCACGCCCTCGTCACAATCCTCTCGCGCACCCTCAATCAACGCAAATCTCCATGCATCCTATACAGTCGCACCAGAAGGTCGTGAAGTCCCCGCTGAAACCGCGTCGCGTTGGGCGGGCGAAAATGGAATACCAGTCGCAGTGGAAGTATCAGCGCTCGATGGCGATAACGTGGAAGAGCTGTTTAATCGACTGGCAAGAATGATCTTGACGAAGATTGAGCTGGGCGAAATCGATCCTGACGACCCGGCGAGTGGGATCCAATATGGAGATTTGGGGTGGGATGATGGCAGCGGCAGTATCAAGAGTGGTTTCGGAGATGAGGGTGTGAGATATCGAAGAAGAGGGAAAAAGGGAGCGGGGGCATTGGGTGAGTGGGAAGACGTATTCAGGCTTGGTGGCAATCGGAGGAGAGGAGGATGCTGTTAATGGCATAGAGCTACCTCCACAAGAGAGTGTCTCTCTCACGGTACTTCTCCGCAACAGGTTTTCTTGGAATTTATGAGGTTTGATGAAGCGTACTTGCAATTGTACAGAGCATTCGTTTGGACCGCAGCATACCCAGGGGTGTTTGACTTGGAAGTCGACATGGACACATAATACCTTTCAAATAATGCTCGTATATACGTAATCTCTATTCGTATCTCAAAGAATATATTCATTTTTTGTCGTCACTGGCGAATATGCGACGGTTTCGTGATCACATGTTTTCCATAGGAATGCTCAAACGAGTCTAGTGGCACATTGCACCGAACATGTCGTCATCCACGGAACAACACACATTGGGCATTCTGAACATGATAGCAACGCCGCTTCGATACTTCCTACATCTTCAGAAGCCGCCACAATCAAAGCCGTGAGATGAGGTGCTTCAGCCTCAGCGCCTTGTCCTGGTATTACAAAAGGTTTGGTTCGGACGAAACGCGTCCGATGCCTCGGCAGCTTCCAATTCTTGCCACATCATGCATGTCACTGGCTAGACTCTCTCACAGTGTCGCGTGCTCCGGAGGTTCCTGAAACTAGCGCACAATAACCACGGGCATTTGCGTCACTGCCATATCTTTTATTTTTCCTATCTGCGCCTCGGTAGTTGTTTCGTGATCGCTACTTTCTTTGCCTCCATTTTTTGCGCTGTACGTCTTGGTATCTCCAAATACCATTTCCTTCAAGAATCCACAATTAATTCCTGCTACAATCACACTGTCGTTCTCACGAGCTTTCCGAACTTTCCACCGCGCTTTCCCTTTGCGCCTACCGGCGAAGCAGGCGAGTCCTTTAGCTACCGTCAACATGACCTGGCTTAATCGTATCAATCCTACGCCTACTTTTCCAGCACATACAGGGCCGTACAAAGTCGGATCAGTAGACATAGAAATACCCGCGAACGAATTGGAGAGCCCCAGTGTGAATGCGCCGCCAGCAGAGTTGCCTACAGTCGCTTTCAGAGTGTTCTATCCTTGCAAAGAGGAAAGCGAGCAGAAGCGTGTAAGATGGATCCCGAGCCCGCAAAGAGAGTACATCAGTGCTTATGCGAGATTCTTGGGTGCCAATAGTGCATTTGCGGGTGTCTTCTCGTAAGTATAGGTCTGCATCAAATACAGGTTTTCCAGCTTTGCTAATGAGCTAACAGATTGTTACCACAACTATTGTATTATATCTCGATGCCCGTCCATCAAAACGCCGACATTCTCGATCCTCCTATGAAATCGCAACGATGGCCTGTTATGATATTCTCACATGGTCTTGGTGGATCCAGAAACGCCTATTCACACATATGTGGTTCGCTCGCAAGTCATGGAGTTGTTGTTGTTGCGCCAGATCATCGCGATGGGAGTTCCCCGTTATCGATCCACCATACACCAGAAAAAAAAGATACAGTCAAGCGGGTTCAATACCGGCAGATTGCTCACAAGCCAAGCACGGAGGTGTACGAGGCTAGGGATGAGCAATTACGGGTACGGCTGTGGGAGCTGGGCATGATTCATGATGCTTTATTGAAGATCGACGACCGGAAGAAACTTCGGAATGTGGCAAGCGACCAGCCTAATAATGGCGACAAGGATGTATTGAGCATGTTCTCCAATCTCCTCAATGTCCATGAGCCGGGTGCAATCAGTCTTGCGGGCCATTCTTTTGGCGCCTGCACAATGGTTCAATTCGTCAAGTCGGTTCACTACCGTACGGAGGCCCAAATCCAAGGCTACAAACCTTTGTTTACACCCTCCGGTGATTCGCACCTAGTTCGCCAGATCACGCCTGCCAGTGTTGTTGCGCTTCTCGACCTTTGGACGCTCCCTATTCAAAGTCCTGACACCGCGTGGCTTCGATCGAAACCGATGCCCTGCTATGACACCGCGACTGGCGGCAAAACTCTACTCGCTATTCTGAGTGAAGGTTTCTTCAAATGGTCCGCCAATTTCAACGAGACAAAGCGCATTATCGCTAAGCCTTCAAATTCGCAGTCCAAGTACCCAGGCCAGGCCGGCCCACATATCTTTTACCCCATCTCTTCCGCCCACCTATCGCAGAGCGACTTTGGAGTCCTCTTTCCTTGGGTGACAACCAAAGTCTTTGGTGCAAAGGAGCCCGATCGCGTGCTTAAGCTCAATACGCGTGCTATCTTACAAGTAATGCGCCAAAATGGCATTAGAGTCGCGAATACCAGTGCACAAGACTTGGAGTTAGACGACGCACAAGCAAAAAGCAAAAGTCTAGCGCAAGACATGACAATCTTGAGTGTTGGAAAAGACAGTGTGCGAGGATGGGTCAACCTGAGTGCGGATATGGAAGGTGAACTGGACTTCGCTGATGGTGAGCGGGTAGAAGGGAAGAGTTTTGATGGTACGTCGATGGAGAAAGTCAGCACTGGACCAGGAAAGGCGATGATCGAGCGCGAAGCATTGGGACAGGTAGTGGAAAGGAATGATAAGTAAGCATATTGTTTGCGATAGAAATCTGGTTCTCTGATGCATTGCGATTTAGCGTTTAGCATAGCGTGTATGAAGATTAATCTTCTTTGGGTTGCCCTAATTCTAGGTAGAGATGGGTTTCATAATACAATTATAGCAGTCATCACATTGCATGCGTCTGATACAGTCTGGTCCGTAGCGGATTAGGCGCTACCTCAATTCACGAGTTTGGTCACTGCCTTCTTAGATGGCTGTGATGTTTGGTATCATACTCTTCCAATATCCCAGATCTAATTCTAGATCGAAAGACCTTGACAGGGCTCCATGAATTTCACAAGCCCTCTACTTTCTCCCTGATTTGACCAGAAACGCCTGATAGCGGCCACAGCCAATCTCAGGGAATCTGAGCATCACATATTACATTCTCTCTTAATCGCGAATCGCAGCTAAGTATTAGGAAGCTGAAGCAGATTCGAAAAGAGCGAATGATTGCAGCCAATTTGCTATGGAAACTGCTACAAAAGTCTATTTCACCTCTGGGTGGGCAATTCAGCATTCCTAAAAAACCTACTCAAGCACAATCACGGTGAGACCGTGACGACGGAGGACCCCTCAGCTTTACTCAAGTGATCTTGCGACATCGCTCCCTGTGCACCAACACAACTAGCAAACAGCATCACCAGAGCGTTTCCAATACGCCTAGAGGTGTTTCCATACTTGAAGCTCACCTTTAAAAGTCACCATTTTCTTCTCTTGTATCCGCTCCTTCCCTCTACTGGTCATTATTTGTGGCACAGCAAACACTCATCGAACCTAATCGGGACATATACAAACACTCTGCTTCAATTGACAAGAACGACAAGAACAACAACAACGACCTCTAATCTCAGCAACTGTCAACATGAACCAGCGGGAATACATTAAAGAAGTAAAACCATTCAACCCCCCAGTATGGATGCAAAACATCGCGAAAGAAACTGTAGCACGGATGGCGCCTGGGATGCTCACCAAGAGGATGCAAGAAGCAAAAGACCAAGACAAGACGAACAAGAATGCTGCAATGCAAGCTTTTGCGAAGACGCTTACCGAGGTACAGAGAGAACATGATGTGAGCCACTCCAAGATTGCAAAACGGGCAGAAGTCGTGGGAGAGCGAGAAGCTATTGAGCGAATGCAGCCAGCTGCACAACCAGATGTTGCGAAGCAGCTGAGACTCTTGAAGCAAACCAAACCAGCACGGACGCTGTCTCAACTTCATTTGCGGGACGAGAGACGGTTGAACAAAGAGAAGGTCAGAACACAGAAGGCCGAAGCACAAAGAGAAGAGAGCAGCACAAGCCGCAGAGCATCGGCAGCGGAGGATAGCGCTTCTCTGAGTACCACCGAGTCTTTCACTACTAACACTATACGAGATCCAAAGAGAGTAACGGAACGTATTGATCTCATGCAATCACAGTCTCTCTTCGTATTAGACAGTGTGAAGGAGAAATACCCATTACGGCCTGCGCTACCGAAATGGTACACAATGATCAGCGAAAGCACTTACATGATGAAGGAGCTCGGTAAGAAGCGTCCTCAGTCACTGACCGCCCTCGAAGCCCTAAAAGCCTGCGCCGCTCGATGCGAAATAGAAAAGAGGTCACAGCAACTCATCAATCTTTATGAGGAGCTGCGAGACCATCTCCATAAAGCCGAGATTGCGCTGCAGGTCGACAAATTCATTCTTAAAAAGGCGCGGATATTATCTAATGAGACTGGTCTGCCAACTATATTCAGAGAGGATGCACAATTTCCAGGAGATGTGAAGGCAGACGCATATCAACTCTATGTCCGCTGGTACAAAGAAGACTTTGAGCAAGACATCCTTCGGGGTATCGTCACTAGCAAAGGGAAAGACCGAAACGGCGACCGCATCGATCGTACATACCGAGCTAAATATCCAAACAGCGCGAGATTCTATGGTGAAGGTAATCTTGTGCTTGGGCAATGGTGGCCGACTCAACTTTGCACTGTGCGAGACGGAGCGCATGGCGCATCACAAGGAGGTAATGGACCCCATAGTTCCTTTCTTGCACTTCTTGTTTATTACTTCCGATGCAAAAACGTCTTCACTCATATCTTCTACAGGCATATTCGGAGAAAAGGATAAAGGTGCATATTCCATTGTGCTCTCAGGCGGAAACAAATACCACGACCAAGACAACGGCGACACCATCGAATACAGTGGAACCGAGGGCAAGGACGGTATACCCACCGAGAACACCTCGCATCTCATTCATTCTATGGATTTAGGCAACCCAATACGCGTCATTCGTTCCGCTCAGCTTCACAAGAAGAACAAGTACAGACCAGAGCTGGGTTTTCGGTATGATGGCTTGTATGAAGTCAAGGGCTATAAGCTGGTGGATGCTGACAAGGCGATCTATCGTTTCGCGCTGCAAAGATGTGAAAACCAAGAGCCTATCCGCTGCGAGAAGAATGCTGCACGACGTCCAACCATCTTTGAGGTACGAGAATACGACAAGCTCAGGGAGAAGGTGTGGTAAGATGCAATTTGAGCACTGGAAAAATGTTGCTATAGGGTCACAGCTACAAGGGAACGAAGTTATGGTATGCAATTGGTAGCGATGGCGTGATTTATGAGCCAATGTGCGAGGCGAACAGGCATTTGGTCGAATGTGTGGCGTTTGGGGTTTACGTACTCGGGTGGAGTGTGATCGAGACGTGGGTTACCTAACATGGGCCTCAGAAGGCTCAGTGCCTTTACTGATCAACTTGGTTCTGGTTCATGTTTAAATGTCGAAAACCCCAGCCGTCGGGTCTACTTTTACTTTATTACAAGAGCGTAGCGAGGACGGGCTATATTGCCTTGGCAGCAAAAATGACGACGGCCGTAGTGATTATCAGACCGTTAGGTGCTAAGATAGCTACGAATAAAGGTAGATATCTAATTGTTTCTCCTGATCGGATCCGAACCTGAAGCTCGAAGTGTTGGCGACAGAGTCGCCGGCGATTTTAGATCAAATTGTGTGATGTGATTGATTATAGGAACAAAGACGATCATTCTCTCCCAACAGACAACCAACGTTAATCTCTCTGGAATGAAAGTTCCTATACACCGTACAAGACCTAGGTGGCCGAGGTACCAAACCCTATCCAAACGCTACCTGCGAAGGCCAGGTTCAGGTAAAGAAACGCCAGACTGTATTCAGCTTGAAAACGAGTATGTACGCGATCACAATGTCAGCCCCTCCACCTGGGCTGTAAATTAATTCAGCCATTCTTGATGAGGAAGTTAGGCCTCACTGTGCTGCCAATCTGTTTCCGGACCGCGCTCTCAGACCGATGGCCAAACGAGAAAACATGTCAGAGTAAACAGTGCCCATGCTACAGTCACATACTACCGTGGAGGCCGAAGATAGTAACACTACAAGTAAAGAAATTGTGAGTATTTGATCAAGTCATGTGCAGTGAAGAAGTGACAGACGCTGCGTCGACCGATAATTACCCCTGAAATGACAAACAAAGAGAAACTCGTCCCTATTTCCCCAACACCATACAATACATAGATGACCGAAACACCCTTGGAAATGCTTCGTCCCTAACATAGGATATCACAGAAAATACAGAATACTAACGGAATCCAGGGAAGACTTTGCGAAGCCCTCGCCGCCAGCGAGGGCCATTCTCTTGCTCTTCAACATCGCTGGGCGGAGCATGTCTGTTCCCGAGCAAAGCTAGCGCTCTTTGGCGGGCCCATTCTCTTCGGTTTTGCGATGGTTCACAGTCTTGTGTGGCTGTCTGCGATGATGGCGCATCAGTACCAGCTGACACAGGTAGTGCTGGAGGTATTTCGGGCGTGTGTGGTGATCTGGCATTATTCGCCATTTCAATGTCCGGCGCCCTCGACTGGGTTTGCTCAGGAGCACTAAAGATTCGTCGACCAGAAAAGGCTCTGCCTATCCTACTCCCCAGCAACCCGAAAGCTCCTGGCTGACGAGCTGGCGATCCGGATGTGCTGGGTGCTGTAACAGTGCTTGGTTGCACAGTACTAGATTGCCCATTTGCCGTATGTGCACTCCTGGCACGCATGCGGGCGATATGCCGTTCTCGACGCACCATTATATTCGTGATTGGAACCGGGCAATCGCCTTTGGGCAGAACGCTTTGCTTGCACATGGGGCAGAGCGACGAGTTACGAAGTAGGAAAGTATCGATGCAATCGGGGTGAAAAATATGGCGACAAGGTAGCTCACGCACCTGCGTCTCGTTGGACTCAAAGTCGTCCAGACATATGGGGCACGTCGGCTGCGACCAAGAGGTGGATATGCCAGTCGTTGGTACAGTAGGCACGGATGAGCGGCGGAAGAGAGGTGATGTTTTATGGCCTGTTTCGGGGTGTATGGAGGAAGAGGGCAAATTGAGAGCTTGGCCAGGAACCTGGGGAGCTGCCTTTTCTTGGTCGTCAGAATTGTCGGCTGTGTAGGTGTAGATGGGGAGCTTGTCGAGGACTTGTTGCGAGACAGTGAGACGCTTTACACCGAGTGCTTCGAGGTCCACTTCTCCATTGAGAACGCGTTGGCGGAGGGCTCTTCGGCGTCGGCGCTGAATAATATGCATGGCGACGGAGGTGATGCTGACGGCGACCAGGAGAATTGCCATGACGATGACGAGGAAGACCCAAAGACTTGGAAGCTGACCCCCAGAGTCTGCTGACGTTAGTCAAAATGGATGGAGGAAAACTCAATGAAGACAGACCTGTGTTGACCGTCGCCCATAGCCGAATGTAATCGGACGGCTCGAACATCTGCGCAAGTTGATCGCCATGCGGCACGTCGGTGAGGTTTCCTGAGTACTTGCTGAGCTGATCCATGATGATGTTGCCGGTCATGGAGGAAAGCGCATATGTGGGGAAATTATTGGCGGCTTGCCAGCTTCCGCCGTCGTTGAGGTTCCAGGAAGCATCGTTCAGGACCGGCGGCTTTGCATTGCTCTGGCCGGGCTGGTACACGAAGATGGCCTTTGTAGGTGCTATCCGCGCAGCGGTGAAGTACTCAATCATGCACTGTGCGCTGTACCACGGCGCCACGGCGATAAGAGCGTAGTTTTTGCCCACGGGGAGATTGTCCAGGCGAGTCGCATTGGCGGGGACGTGATCCTGCTCCTCAGCCCTGCATGCTTCTGAGTGTAGACTGGGAACGTAGAGGATGCCGTACGGGTCGGTGCCGACGTCGACGCCCTTTGTGGAAAGGGTCTGGATGTTGCTCAAGATGCGGTACTGGAACGAGATGCTGTCATTGAGGGTATTGAACTTGTTGTTGTCGTAGCTGATGGCATACGGGTCGGGGAAGTCGATGGTAAAGATGCCAATCCGTTGGGCACCTGCGCGCAGTAAGCTGTGAGTGGAGAGCCACACTGGAGCGAAGAAGCTGAGGTGACGTACTCATCTTGAAGCGCACCACGCGGTTACACAGGAGCCGCTAAGGTGTGGCGAGCACTCGGCATGCTGGAACGGGAACACGACAGCGGGCGCGAACAAAACACAGAACAGACTAAGAACCACGGCGAAAGTCGATAAGAGCAGATGTGCGCTGAGATGTGTCGAAGGGGGAGTGTGGGGGGGGGGGGGAGTAGTCGAGTGTAGAGGCTGGAGCCGGAGGGGCGACTGGGCCAGCCGATGCAACCGGATGTCGATGCGGCCGAGCCAGCAAAAGCTTAGCCAAAGCTTGTTTTGGGGTGTGCGGACATGTGGCGGGCGGCCAGAGCATGCTGCACGAGGGCAGAGTCGCTGCGCCGAAAAAAGACAACAGTGGAAGTCATCTGGACGTGTTTTGGCGACACCGGCTGCTGCTCATGGAGAGCTCGTCTTGTTCGTGACGGGTGAATTGGCTGCCAAGCTCCAGCCCTGCGCTTCTGCATGGCGATATGCGACCCGCGCCCCAGCATCTCCCCGTACAACCACCAGGCATCCCCAAGACCATCCCAGTCCCGCAAAAATATCGGCGTCGCCCCCACCGCTTGCCTCCACCTCTTCTTCTTGCCGTCACGCTGCTCACGCGCAAGGCAGGAGAAAAGCCAACCACGGCCCACCACCCGCGTCTGCTGTGGGCGCGAGCGTTCCCCGCATAGCAATCCACTTTCCAGCCGCCCACTCGCCCACCATGGCTCCAGGCGTGAGCAGCAAGGGCAAGGCAAAGCCTGGCTCGAAGCCATCAGCCGCTCCACGCAGCCGCAACACAACACCGCTGCCCAATGTTCGCGCCTCAGTCGAGCCTTCCTCGTCGTCGTCGTCGTACTTCAGCAAGCCCCTCGGCTCTTTCCTCCGGAAATGCGAGAACACGGTCGAAGACATCCTGGACAGTGGGGCGAGCAGTACGCAGATTCCGTCGGGCAGCAGGCTGGTCAACATGCGCGACCAGATAGAGAAGACGGTCCTGAAGAACATCGAGACGCGCTGCACGCAGTCCGAAGGCGCGCTCAGAGAACTCCACGGCCTCAGGAAGAACCGGGTGCCGCGGGAGAGAGAAAAAGAGAAAGACCCAGATGATCGTGAGCGCAGACACAAGTTGAAGAAGGTAACCAAGAAGCACGACGAGGACGGAAAGCACCCTCCCACCACAGGCGCCCACGGCCTGGCCAGGCAGGACGGTGGCGACGTCGGCAAAGGTATGTCTGGGCTTGAGCATAGAGCTCAACGCAATGCTGACTCCAGCGCGTAGACAATTCATCGGCTATATCGTCTCCTATATCACAAGCCCCTCCGTCAGCTACCGGCACAGGCGCAGCAGACGCTCCGTCACCTAGCGGATCTGAAGTCTCTCACCAGCCCGCTCCTGCACCCGCTGTGCCTCAATACCAGACCTTTGGGCCTGACCCTTCCAAGTTTGACGATCCTACAATATACCACATTCGCGATGTTACTCCTGGCATGACGGACGAGGAGAAGAAAGAGATATATTGTGTTGCAGAGTTTCCTCCAACTGATTTACGCGATAGAATTGCTGGTCTACCCCCAGACAAGGACTTCTCTAACGCAAAGCCCGCGACACAGGTCAATGCTTCCGTCTTCGCTAATTACGTTGAGCCATACATAAGACCACTAACGGAGGAGGACGTTGCTTTCTTGAAAGAGCGAGGAGACAGGATAGCCCCATTTGTCCTACCACGAAGGGGGCAGCGACACTACAAGGAGATCTGGGCCGAAGAAGACGGTGCCATGCACATTGACTCGAATGATCTGCGCCCATCACCCAATGTACCACGCGGTGCTGCCGAAGACATTTCAGAAGACGTTATCGAAACAGACCAAGTATCTGCTGGGCCATTACTATCCCGCCTGTTGGCTACCCTAAGGCCAGAAGGACGTGGAAACCAAAACCCTTCCCACGAGACAAATGGCACCAATGGCGACGCCATGGACATCGACGAAGGTGCAGGAGCACCTGCTGACACTAATAACCCCAACTCCATCCCCGCCGCGACACAACTCTCCGATTTCCTACAACCAGGCTGGAAAGCGCCGCAACAAACTGCACGCGCCGACTACGCTGGCCTCGAAGATCGCGTGCTCATGGAACTAAAGCATTACGGCCTCATTTCCGAAGCAGATGCCGAATCTCAGTCCTACGACAGCCACTTTGATGATGAAGTAGCGCAGCGGTTGCGGTTTCTACAAGAAGAGTTGCGCAAGCAGAGTATTGTAAACGGCGCAAGGAAGCAGAGACTTTTGGAGTTGACAGAGGAAAGAATAGCGCAGCAGGAATACAATACCATAGCTGACGATCTCGACACGCAACTCAACGCTGCATACCTCAAACGAAATCGCAACATTGGCAAGGGCAAAAAGCAAAACAAGCGACCTGGCGGCGCAGGTGGTGGTAGCCACCCTGTGGCCAATGCAGGACTCAGTCGACCTGGTGTTGGCGAACCAATTCGGACGCTTATGGAACGGAGGCAGCAATGGATAAGCACCATTGGCCCTGTTGTGAACTTTGGCAAGACTGGATTGCCAGATAAGACCATATTCGACGAGGAAAAGATGAAGGAGTATGAAAACAAGGAGGTGGAGATTTGGAATACAGAGGCTGAGGAGTAGCTTCTAGAAGAAATACGGAAGCATTGATCACCTTCTTAGCGAACAGACGGAGAAGTAAATTTGTGTGCTTGGGTTTGGCTCTGCTAGGTGTCATGGTGTATGCATAGGCTGGCGTTGGCGCGTATGGATTGGGCACGTTGTGGATCTTGTTGCTCTTCTGAGATGTTTTTTTAACTTGGAGCAAGACGCCATTTGCATAGCAGAGGAAGGCCTGGAGGACGGCGTTCGACTAGATCACTGCAGGGAGCTGTCAATTAGCTCTAGATGATAATCCACATATGAGGACAACAATACCGCGAAAACTCAGACGCAAATCTCTTCACAAAGTGTCTGACGGTCTCTTAAATTCTGACAAGCAAACCGGCCACGCATCCTCGAGTCCCCAAGACCTCTCTAAAAGAAATAAAAAGCAAAACTCCAGCTCACCCCCCCCCCCCCCCCCGGTTTTGGGACACAGAACGACAAACGCTGGCAATTTCCGGGCTAGAACATGGCCATCTCCATACTTTGGCCCAGATCATGCATGGTATATTACTTGCGTCGCCCCTGCGTTATATGTGCGCGAAAATAGAAACGAAACTATGCCCGTAGCCGCACCTTGTGAGCCGGGTTCTCGTAGATTAAGGGTAAATTGCAGTGAGAACTTTGCTTATACGTCGTGTGTAGGGGCTTGTGTGTGTTTTTCCGCTGAAGACAACGCGCCAGGCGACGATGGCGTTGTGGAATTTGGACAGTGTGATTTTGGCAACAAAGCTGAATTGAACGTTTTGACATAGTTTTACGACAGTTGGGTCTCAAGTTGCATGGAATGTTGTCGTATAATTGACCTTTAGTGCAACTCAGAGCATGATGTGGACACTGACGGGACCGAATGAAGACTTTTTATTTGTTGAATATAAACACAGAACGAAGGGTATGATAGCTCTACAAGCACAACGCACATTCATATACATGTCCGAGTATTTCAGTGGCAAGCTCACTACGACAATTTTGCCCCAAATCACCTCGTATCTAGCACTTCTTCCACTGGATGTTGAATGTCGAGCTGAAACGCGCACCTTCGCGGGTGGCAACAAGCGTACCCGTCAGAGGAGACGCCAGCGGTGTGAGAGCAACCTCAGAGTTGACATTGAGCGCAGCGCTGCTACCGCAGGGCGACCAGACGGACAAGGCGACATCGTCATGCTTGTAATAGGAGCCGTGATAGGGGCCAGGTATGGTGAGAGTCGTTGAAGCCTAGGCATTGTTAGAAGCTGGGTGTGGGAAAGCTCGGGTATAGAGGTGAATGTACCTGGTCTTGGTCGCCGGAGAAGTAGTAGGTCGATTTGACTACCCCGGTGACGCCTTTGTCGAGGTCTGCCCAACCAGCATAGTCGGCGCTGAAGATGGCGAAGGAGTAGCCGGGTGAGAATTCAAGGGCCAGGTTGATCTGGCAGTTCTTTCGTGAGTCTGTCACGTCGACCTTTGATCCGACCCTGGCGGTAAACTCCTTATTGAAGTCTGCCGGAATGTGTCAACAAGTGGTTCGATACGGGATTGAGCATGGGGAGGCTGAAGAGGGGAAAGCATACAGATGGGGAGGATCCTGTTGTCAGTCCAGTTTATGTCAATGCTGCCCTGAGGACATCCAGAACCTCCGGAGATGACATTGGTGATCTTGAATGTTGGTGGTGCTGTGTAGGTTTGTGGAACCGGATTGGCGAATGATAGAGCCGCGAGGGCAAGCGTTGTCAAAGTGTACTTCATAATGAAGTTGTATTGATCACAGTATATTGGTAGGACGTTGGGCAAATGCAAAATGGACAATACTCTGAGGAAGATAGCTAAAATCTCTTGCTACGATGAAGGTGGTAGTCTAACATATAGGTTGAAAGTAGCGAGCAGCACTCGTCTTAAATGCTGCTGTATTCTTCCGAGTACGAGACCTAGAGCCCGTAGAATATGGGGTAGCAGAGTCTCCACCACACCACACCTCGATCTCCGGACTGCGAAATATGCAAATGACCCGGTCCTAGAGCCTGTGCATGAGAGGACCCTCATTGGCGAGGATTCATCGACAAAGGCGATAAATAGCCAGTCGCGCCCATGTCAAAAACCTGGCCCTCGTCGCAGTGTCCTCTGACTCGGAGAGGGTAGCGAACCGGGTATGGTTGCCGTGGCCACGATATGAGATCTGCCCGTCGATAGTGCTTGAAGTGATGTACACGGGACAGCCGAGAAGCAACGGCGACGGCTGATCGCAGAGCTCAGATCAAGCTCCAGAGGGTAGCTCTAGAACGTCAAAAATTCTGGGGTAAACGAACGCGATTGAGAAATGATTGACCCAAAAATAGGACAGTGGAAGCATTGACGTAGCGTGATGAAGACATGATGGGCTACGAAGAGGCGAGCGTTGTATATAATAGATTGGAAGACCCGGGTCGAGGTCGCGCACCCGACGGGCGACGGTTGATTGTAGGCTGGGCTCTGGGGAAGCTTGAACACATTAGCGAGCGGACGGGATCATTAGACTTTTCAGCCAGCAAAAACGGTCTCCTATGCGTCGGACAGGCCTTGTTAGCGTTCGTATCCTTCATCAACGGTCATATCGGGGGGGTGTTAGTTGTTCGTCTAGGCCGGCAGGGGCCGACAGCTTCTGTTGAGATGGAAGTGATAAAGCATATGTGTGCGGCTTTTGGAAGGTCAAAGACGACGCGTTGACAGGGGGCCGTGGAAGCCAAAGAGGTGGGAGGGCTATTGTTAGAAGTGTGCTGTGGGTAAATAGATGAGCATCGAAGCACCTGGTAATGGGTATGTCAACAGGCGACTTGGACGCAACGTGAGCGTTCCCAGCCAAGACAGCATCAGCAGCGTATGCCGAGGCAGCACAGGGATGCAGCGCTGTAGTGGGTAATCAATGCAATCCGCAGAAGGCCGGGTGGTGCTTTTCCATGTCCACGGTGCTGTGCTGGCGCTTGCTTTGCGAAGCGCAGAAACTGAGGCTGGCGTGAGATCAAGACTACCTGCCATGTCAGGCATTGCCTGTAGTCGGCACACCAGAGGCGCCACAATGACCAATACAGGAACATCAGCAACGACGAAAAGGCAGGAAGTTGTGTGGTTGGCTTGAGGTTGGTTGGAGGTTGGCTTAAGGCTGACGAGAGGTTGGGCGCTGGTGAGGATCACTGCGCTAGGCAACGCTCACCACACACGGCAGGGAAGGAAAGGGAAGGGAAGGAAGGAGTGGCGCACGCGTGCTGACGACGAGGCAGATGCTAGTGAAGCTTAGCACGACCGTCTGATTCCACCTCTGCTCTCTGGATCGCCTGCTCTCTTCTTGCCCGTGCAGATGGCTGACAGAAGGGGCCCTGGCGGTAAGCGCATCTCCCGCGAGACACGGCCTGAGTGTCTGGCTAACGGCTATCGTCATGGAAGCCCAGTTCGAGACCACCAAGTGCAACGCCTATGTGGCCCACCCGGAGCCGCTGCAGGGTCCCACAGCACCCACAGGCAGAGATTTTGGCTGCCTTTCCCACACTGCTGTTGTGCCAACTAGTCCAAACAACGACTCAGGGACCGCTAGTCAAGGCCACAACGGGCAAAGACGACCCACGCGAGTCGGGCGTGTCATGTTTGAGAGACAGGACAATGGCCAAAAGCTGCTTCTGGCCGAGACAGCCCGGCGGCCAAGCACAGTATTCCAAAAAGCTGCGGAACAACAATCGCACCATGCCCTGCCCTTGGGCTGACGCTGTCCATCGGGTCGTGCGAGCGGCAGACTCGCAACCGCTACTTGCAGTTAGTCGCACCTCCTGTGTCTTTGGGCTTGTATGAGGCAAGGCACTACGGGCAGCTTCGCTACTCGAGCCCCGCGATTCTTGTGCTGAGGTGGGGTAAACTGTCTTAGCCAAGGAGGCGCCTCTGCCTCCACGGCGACTGACAAACCAAATAACGCGGCAGCTGTGTTTACCGAGGGTAACAAAGTAATCAGAACTGGCTCCATTGAATCGAGGCGGCAACCCGCAGCGCTCGACGCCTTTTAAGACGTGAGCGATTGCCCCTCACGAAGACGGCTACTCAATTTTGCCTATCCCACCTCCACCACCCCATTACATCTGCAAACATGTCTCCAGGCAAGGTCTCCACGCTCGACTTCGAGAAGTTCTACAACATCATCGACGGCAAGCAACGCGGCTCAGACAAGATCCACCATGGCATCAACCCCACAACTGGTCAAGAGCTCTGGGATGTCCCAATTGCCAGCGAGCAGGATCTCAATGACGCCGTTGCCGCCGCGAAGAAGGCCTTTCCCGCGTGGAGAGATACCCCTCTCGAGAAGAGGAAAGAGCTGCTTGGAAAGCTCGTAGAGTTGTACCAGCAGCACATCGACGAATTCACCACTCTCCTCTGCAAGGAGTCGGGCAAACCTGTATGTGCTCTGTTCCTTGAGGTTGGTTCCGCGCAGCCGCGCAGCGGCTAACTGTCTGGTAGAGGAAATTTGCTGCCATTGAAGTCGGCGGTGTCGCTGGCTTCATCGGCTTCCACCTTACCCTTGACATCCCAGTAGAGAAGTTTGAGGATGAGGAGAAGACCGTTTACACAGAGTTCTCCCCGCTCGGCGTCTGCGGAGGTAAGTGATGCATCTCGAAAATTTGGCACAACACCATAGACTGACTTGCCTCCAGCCATCTGCCCGTGGAATTTCCCCTTGATCCTGAGCGCAGGAAAGATCGCCCCAGCACTCATGACCGGCAACACCATCATTGTCAAGCCATCGCCATTCACACCCTACACGGCTCTCAAGTTCGCTGAGCTTGCCCAGGAGATTCTTCCCCCTGGCGTCCTACAAGTTGTTGGCGGTAACAACGAACTCGGTGCGTCCATGTGCGCTCATCCCGATATTGCAAAGATCTCCTTCACTGGCTCCATTGCTACTGGAAAGAAGGTCATGGAGACATCCGCAAAGACACTCAAGCGCGTCACTCTTGAGCTTGGTGGCAATGATGCTTCCATCATCCTTCCCGATGTCGACATCAAGAAGATCGCTCCTGAAATCGTCATGGGTGCTTTCCAAAACTCCGGTCAAGTTTGCGTCGCTACCAAGCGTATCTACATTCACGAGTCCATCTACAAGGAGTTCCTCCAGGAGATGGTAAATTTCACAAAGACGATCAAGGTCGGCAACCCAGATGATGGTGATAACATGCTCGGCCCTGTCCAGAACCAGATGCAGTACGAGCGTGTGAAGGGCTTCTTTGCTGATAGCAAGGCAAAGGGCTACAAGTTTGCTGCTGGTGAGCCTGATGTCGCTGCGTCAAAGGGCTACTTCATCCAACCTACCATCATCGACAACCCACCAAACGAGTCGCGCATCATCCAGGAAGAGCCCTTCGGCCCTATCGTACCAACTCAGCCGTGGTCTGATCTTGACGAAGTCATTGCTCGCGCCAATAATACCAACACCGGCCTCGGTGCTTGCGTTTGGGGTAAGGATGTTGAGAAAGCATCGCAAGTTGCACGACGACTCGAAGCTGGCTCCGTCTTTGTCAACTCATGGGAGAAACCAACACCGCAAGCCATCTTTGGCGGTCATAAGGAGTCTGGTATCGGTGGTGAATGGGGTAAGACGGGTCTGCTTGCTTACTGCAACCCGCACGTTATCCACGTCTACAAGTCGTAGACTCAACGAAGAAGAATGAAATGTAACGAAATAACATTTTCTGGTCGCCTGATGAGACCGTAATCGAATTACACATGCATAACATTGATCTACAATCTCGCACTGTGATGGTATGGAAACTTGACGAGCAAACCTTGCTTGCACTATAATAACCCCAGGCAGCCCCAAAGTCGAATGAACCTAAACTTCGTAGATGACTGAATGAATGTAGTTTTGTGAAGCATGATGCATTTGCACTTGTATAAACGTACTCAACGAGTGTTTCAGAATATGTACAACTTCCAAAATTCAAATATTTACAACCGAACAGATTTTGTCCTCAAAGGCCGTTCACTGACCGTTACGGCCTTTTATCACATACCTTACTCTCACGCCAATATGCTGCAAATTCCATTGTAGGCTGGCTTCGCTTGATAACTACCATCGAACAGCAATGGAGTCAAGCTAGCCCTCCAGCTATCCGGATCAGCAATACCCCACACCGTGACGCCAACGCAATTCTTGACATCCAAGCACGCCTTGACAGCAGTTTGGTAGTCTGAGACAGCAGCGCCTTTGATGTCGAGTTCCGTGATGGCACACTCTGAAACCACAGCACAGACTGAAGAAAGAGCGCCGGGGAAATCGCCGATGGGCCAATTGTTTGCAAGATGCGCTTGTGAACCAATACCGTCAATAGGGACACCAGCAGCGACCCATTCCTTGACCTTGGCGACTACGGCTTTTGTCTTCGTGTAGGATGCAGAGTCGAGATTGTAGTCGTTGAGATACAGCTTCGCCGCTGGATCGGCAGCGCGAGCCGTGTTGAACGCAAGGGCAACGTAATCGGCGCCAAGTACGTTATAGAAGACGGAGCTGCGGAGAGATCCATCTTCGGCAAAGATTTCATTGACAACGTCCCAGGCGTAGACTTTGCCTTTGTATGCACCCATGAGCTTCTGAATGTGTGTGACCATCACTTCTTGTAGCTTTGTCTTGTCGGTGATGGAGGACACCCAAGTAGGGAGTTGGGAATGCCAGACGGTTGTGTGACCACGAATAAGCTTGTTGTTTTCCGTAGCAAAGGCGACGAGTGCGTTGGCGCCATCAAGGGTGAAGGTGCCTTGGACATT